>JARPMJ010006625.1:0-50757 GCA_033366665.1 Phoxinus dragarum
GTTAAAAACATGGTTTTAAGCAAGGTGCGATTTTCCAGGGGAACGGGGATTTCCTTCTGGTCTAAACATCCCTGCTTCTGCTGAATTATTCTAATCCCCCCTCCCTCCACAGTAATCCATGCTATAAATTACTTCACAAATAGACCATATAAAATATATTAAAATAAAGATGCAACAGGCACGTTTAAACGACAAACAATAAAATCAGAACCAGTTGCAGTTACGTTCATGGTTCCAGTGGCCTTAATGCATGCACGGCTTTCAAAATGTCAGAAAGCGTTTTGAGATTGTTTTGAATGAAATATTGAAGTTTATTATTAAGTATTTTGGCACACTACGCCGAGTGGCGCTATCCATTGTTCTAAAGTCGGGTTTTATTCTGGCATGTTGAATTAGTGTTCGACAAACGCGGCGGCGCATTCATTTAGATTTATTTTTCTCTCTTAACAGCTAAAATAACTTAGGCCCTAATAGACTACTCCGTAATTTTTTAGTCATACAGATAAGAGTAGAGTAGCCTACATCGTTCTGAAGAATAACACATTTTAAGAATCTATTTCAGATATGCTTCCTTACATTAACATCACGGTGAAGAATACTGATTTTAACATTTGAGGCATAAATGAAGATTAAGTCAAGCAATTCAGGTGTCGGACATTAGCTTTTGTTTTTATGCACTTCCTGACCATTAAGCTCAAGGTACAGCGGTGCTTTTGTCTCTATGATAATGTTATGCTTTGAGCAATCAAGTCAGGATGATTGGATTAGCAATACAATAGAGTGTTATATGCTGATTGGCTCGGTTTCTCTTGAGCAATCTAGATAACCTGCCATACAGGTTTTCGCTGGATAGAATCAACTCCTCCCTACTTTCCACTCCCAGAAGTCCCTCCTTCTAAAATGGCTATAAAATTGCAATGTAAACCTGTAGACGCGCTCAATAAAGAATAACTTCTGCTTGAACGTGATTCCAACGTCTCCTGATCTTTGCTTAAAAGAAGGAAAAGTTTCCTACAGTTCAAAACTGTAAACTTTTATTCATATTAGGCTAACGACAAAAGTTTATCTTTCGTCTAGCTCTGTCTCCGGGAACTGCGCGTCTCAAAAATGAACCGAAAGCCACTTGCCTCCGCTCAGTCACGATAAGAAATCGGCTATGTCTTGCCTTTAACCCTCTGGGGACCAAGGTGTTTTTGGGGGTCCTTGAGATGTTTTGACATGACCTGATATTTGTATTTTTATCAGTTGCTTATAACATATTAATGGCAAAGGTGTAATTACACTATATTTAGCACAAACCTGGCTATCATAATATGTGAGCAACATGTATGTATATGTTTGCATTTTTGAGAGAATATTATTTATGCGTGGTTATTCAAAAAACTCAAACTTACATTTTCTTATATAAGACCACATACAACCAACTTCACATATTCCCACAATACTTTTGACTAATGGATGTTGTCGGCTAGAGTATTTACTTCAAAATGATCTGAAAATCATCCGGGCTAACCGTTCACATTAAACAATAGATTGATTTAAATTTTTTAAGACACTCTTTGTTTGGAAAGGCAATATGCAGGTGGGCGTGAATGATCCAACAAGGTCATGAATAATGTCCTCATTCACACCTGAGAGAAGACAAAGACCCGCTAATGCTGCATACTAATGAGCCACAAGAAAGAATGCAAAGACAACACACACACATATATATACATACACACATACATACATACATATATATATATAACTACAGAATTGGTTCAGAGTTGGAAACGTGCAAAAAGTGTATTTTTCCACAAACTGTGTATGCTTGCAAATTGTATAATATCCAAGGTAAACATTTCTAGTAATTGTGCAGTTAATTCTCATTCGTATTTTCAGAAAGTTTTGGATGTAGGCTATCCTCTCCCCAAATTTGTCACTAATAAAACACAAAAATAATTTAAAGAGAAGGCTTATATTGACCTTTTAAGATTTTGTTTGCACCTTGTAAATTAGGTTTTGATGTGGCAGTAAAAACTTTATAATCTATCCAAAACGGAATGTTGTCTGTCATATTTCGTCTGTAACATATCGTCTTTTATAATATATATTAGGGCATAAATGTTAATTTGCCGTTTAATATGTTGCTTATACAAAGACATTTTATTTCAACGTATTCAGTCGATTTTTACTCATCTCAGTAGGCAATATAGATAGTTTGCTAAAAGCTAAACTAAAGGTTAATTCATTCACACACAGACACGTGCGAGCTGTAGTAAACAACAGCATGCATCTGTGCTGGTCATTCGTTCAAACACAGAAATGCGATTCAAATTTAACCCTCTGGGGTCTGAGGGGTTTTCTGGGTCCTGGAGGTGTTCTGACATGCTCTAACATTTGCGCTTATTTCATTTTAATGGCTAAAGTCTTATTACACTGCATTCAGAACAAACTCTGCTACAATAATATGTCAGCAGCATGTATGTAAAAGTTTGTAGTTTTGAGATACGAACATTTATGCGTGGTTTGTGAAAATGACAATAAAAAAAGTCACTGAAATGAGGTCATGAACCCAAACTGATTATTTCTTCACAAGACTTTTGAAAATTGTATCACGTAGCCTAGAATATTTGCTCCAAAAACTATGTGAAAAATCACCTTGAACAGCTGTGAACATGGTGATATCAAGAGAAACTAGGGCTGCACGACTTTGGGAATACATTTTAGATTTGTGTTGGTTAAAATTGCTTTTTAAAATGTATAAAATACACACACACACACACACACACAAATAAATATATTTATGTAACCAGGGCAAACATATTCTGTCTTACAGTGTGTCAGTGGCTTACTGTAGGAGAATGTGTCTTTAATCATGTTTATGTTTTGTTCTTTATTCAGAAAACAAGCCACTACCGTTGTTTATTTGGGGTATAAGTGCTCACATAGACCGTTTTTGTGTATTCTGTTTTATTTTTGGAATATACAATTATTTGCAAAAAGCTAAAAAGGGAAAATTAACACAATTGAGTATTGTGAAAGAGAACTCACTGAGGGAAAAATATGGAAGTGTAACTATTATCCTTTATTTTGGGTTGTTTCTCTGTACATTTGTGGAACAGTGTAATTCACACTGTACGTGGCGAGTTCTGTTTGGAAGTTTTTATGTTTGGTATTTTCTATTGTAACTCGTTGTATAAGTTTTTGTTTATATTCATGACCACAAGGGGGAAACTCCAGACATTAACGCTGCTGCGTCTTTCTCATACGCAGTCGAAAATAAAGAACCCCCTTTTTAGATGTTTGGTTGTGTTTGAGTTTTATATAGTGTACTCATTTACACGGCTACACATATATATATATATATATATATATATATATATATTTATAATTAACACCAGGTTTGTTGTGCCTTGTAGGCATACATGCAGGGCTGCATAAAATAATAGTAACAAAAGTAGGCTATAGTAAAAACATGAAGCCTATGTTTGGTGCGTTTTGCGGATCGGGACAAATTTTTCTGTCCGAGCCCGGCCCACGTCCGATAGGAATAAATATATTTTTTTCTCATACTAATTACACATGTACGTTGTTTGTGTGGAAAGCATTCGGAAATGTCAACAGATGAGCGCATCAGCGCGCAGAGCAACAAGCGCTCTTAACACAGGCGCGCATGCACGTGTTTCGTTGTCACAGCAACATAAACAAATTTCCGCACACAGGAAGACAGATGTTATGGTAATATTTTACATGTATTTCAATCACAAAAATGAACGTTTGCATCAAGTGAAAGCATCAGGCACATTGGCTACCTACATAATAAGCGGTTTTAAATGTAAAATGTTCAATGCCGCGCTGATGTTCAAACACACAGCGCGACAGAACATTCACTGCAGCATCGAGCAACAGTTCGACTGCAATGTGAAAGTTTATGCAACAATACAAACTAATATAATTCTGAATTATTTCTTACCTTAAAATCATTCTTGTCTTCAAATCGCGTTCTTCTTCTTCTGATGTAAATCCAATAATCTCACAGCATGTCTTCCAAACTCGACGAACAGCAGAGGACTGATGAAGTTTGGCGCCGCTTTGTTGTTGAGGTAATGAGCGCGTTCGCGCGACGCATGGACGATTTGCATCTCTATATGTTTTGCGCGTGTGGGGTGTGGTCACATTAAAACTAATGAGCAAGGGTTAGAGAACCTGGATATCTTGTTGGTTTTATACAAATTACTTAAACAGAGAATATTTGTTTTCGTTTTGAATCAGATCATTTAAAACTACACACTTAAATGATTATAAAGATATAGAGCTCATAAATGTGTGACAAGTATTCGCTGAGTTTTGTTTATGTTTAGAGACGTCCTCAAGAAAAAAAAAAGTTCACGAGACGGAGAGGCAGAAAGCACACCCTGTTTAATTTCTTTCTTTTACAAAAGCACAACGTTTTGTTTTGATTGTAAGTGGACACATACAAAAGACATCTCACAGATTCTTTTTTCATATTTATTAAGTCTGCATGACCATAAATGACAAAGTATTTTAAGTCTATGTTGCTGCTATGTAAATAAAAAACCAGCAAAACGCCCGACCCCAGAGGGTTAAGGTGTTTTGGGGTGTTTTGATAAAGAAGCGCCAGTATTGTTTGCTGCGGCTATAGAGTGTTAGAGCTTGTTCTTGATGGTTTGAGGGCATTTTCAAACGATACATTAAGAGACGGCTTTAATGGCTGGAAAAAGGACAGAAAATTGTTGAACCACCTAGACTGTTTACTCGTGTGCGCGTCTCCGGCAAGAGGACGAGCCCAGACCCAAACTTTCCAATAGTGTGGATTAACATAGCCCGGCGATCTACGGATCTGGTGAGATCAGCTTCATTTTTTTTGGCGTGGTATACCACTGGATCAACGCTCTACTTTTTCCTTTTTTGTTGTGGATTAAGTTTTTTCCCGGGACATTCTGAACAGAGGATTATTCTCGCAGACTACCTGTTTCCTGGCTGAAACGACTGTAGCGCTCCTGAGCCAGCCTGGAAGTTTTCTTTTAGGTTCATTTGGTGGACTGGGACAAAAAAAGGGGGAAATTGTGAGGGTGCACGGGACAGTTTATTTCCTTGATAATATACCGCGCTAAGCGCGTCATTCAGTTGAACTGTTGAAATGCGTCTTTTGTGGAATGTTTGTTCAGCGCCGTCTGAATATTTATTTTGTTGCTGTGTTTTATTCACTCCTTTACATCTGCTTATATGCATATTTATTTGTTCAAGAAAGCATTGAGTTAATGCGACATTGTTGAAGTTTGTGATACTTGCTTTCATTCCAAAGACCCCCTTGTGCGTTTATAGTAACACATCTGTTTAAAAAAGAATATTAAAGGGTGAATTGTTACACTGTTCCCTCCCAGCTTCAGTCTTTTCTAGTCGAAAATACTCTCTTAATCCCTTTCAATCTGGTTTTTGCCCTCTTCATAGTACTGAAACTGCACTTGTCAAGGTACTGAATGATCTGCTTCTTTCTGGTGACTCTGGTTCTCTGTCTATACTGCTGCTCGACCTCAGCTCTGCCTTTGATACTGTCTTCCATGAACTACTCATTTCTCGCCTTTGGATGTGGGTATTTCTGGTGCTGCTCTTTCTTGGTTATCTTCCTATCTCTCTGACAGACAATTGTACATTTCAGTACAATATTTTCACTCACCTACTGCCCCCTGAAGCTAGGTGTCCCCCAAAGATCCGTTCTCTGGCAATTATTATTCATAATTTACATAATACCACTTGGTCAGATCTTTCACCGTCATGGTTTTAATTATAATTTGTACACTGATGACATCCAATTATATACTATTTGTACACCTGCTCTATCTGTCACAACCGACAAAATCTCTGCTTGTGTGCATGAAATAAAAGATTGGCTTCATTCAAATTTTTCTAAAACTTAACATGGACAAAACTGAGATTATTTTTACTGGGCCTCCGTCACTCACTAGCAAAATCCCTACCAACTTAACTTGTGAGATTGCGGGCTATGACATCAAACCATCTAATACTGTTAAAAATCTTGGCGTAAGCTTCGACTCCTCCCTCTCTTTCCAGGCTCATATTAATTCTATCACTAAATCAGCATTCTTCCATCTACGTCGCATCGCCCAGCTCCGTCCATTCATCAGTATCAAAGACGCCTGAAACTGTCATCCATGCATTTGTCTCATCACGTCTTGATTACTGTAATGCCCTTTTCATTGGTCTATCTGCTAGCTCCATTTCCAAATTGCAATACATTAAAAACTCTGCTGCTAGAATACTCACCCACACCAAACGTTATGCTCATATCACCCCAATTTTATATGATCTTCACTGGCTTCCAGTGGCTTACCGTATTATATTCAAAATCCTCCTGCTCACTTTTAAATCTCTGCACAGCTTGGCTCCCCCTATCTCTGTAACCCGCTCCACCCCTACACGCTCTCTACGATCCTCTGACTCTAGCCTTCTCGTTGTCCCTCGGCATCGCCTAGCTTTAATGGGGGGCTGATCATTCAGTGTCGTTGAATCCCAAACTATGAAACTCTCTCCCCCGATCACTCTGTTGTGTTAATACTATTTCTAAATTCAAAAACTATGCTCAAAACTCACTTATTTTCTGAATGTCACCATTCTTAAGTTGTTTTACATTTCGTTGTGTCTGATTGTATTCTGCTGTATGCTGCCCCGTCTACATAATTCTCCCTTTACTGTACTTTTACTCTCATCTACCTACTGTTGTTTTGTTTGTTGTCATTTTCCATTGCCATTATTGTTTGCTTGCTCGTTGTAAAGCGTCCTTGAGCCCTGGAAAGGCGCTATATAAATAAAACGTATTATTATTACCTCTCACAGCTACATCCCAGGAGGAAAACAGCCTCTAGCACCCCTAGTGGCCACTGGCAGTACCAGGTTTTACCCTTCGGGGTGCATGGGGCTCCAGCAAGCATCCAGCGTATGATGGACACTCTGTTGAGACCTCATCCGTAATATTCTCGTACAATGTCCTGTAGGTGGTGTGTGTGTTGGAATCGGTCTCATTGGCTGATACGTTTGAGTCCGTGAGCACGATGTGAAGCAGTTACTGTCCAAGTAATGATAATGATCGTGTGATCGATCGCTAATTCCTTTGAACACCATCAATGTTGCTCCTGAATGCCGGTTTTCCGGCTTCTTTTATCGGAAGTCATTCAGCTGATTCGGCTGACGTCACTGGGGATTTCCTGGAGCTACGCAACCGTGAGTAAACGGGAACTCAACCACATGTCTGGGCAATAAACACAGTAGAACAATTATAAACTGGCAGCTGTATTATTTGAATCATTTTAATAATTCACAGCAATATAAATATTCATCCCTTATGTGGCCGAGCTACAAGTGTTCAATGTTTTTCTGCATCAAGCCTCTTATCTTGGATTATCTAGTCAAGCCAGCATGTGACAGTCACTGATCATGCAGCTCAAAGCATTATGGGTAGAATCTCTCTACAGTCTGTTCTGATTCATCAACACAGTATCACTGATGATCTAGAATAAACCCTAAACCCAGGATAGAGTGTGTCAGTGAATGTGGTCTGGACTGTGTGGATGAGACTCATTGTGTCAGAAACGCTGTAGAAGGACAGAGTTCCTGCACTGTGATCCACATACACTCCTATTCTACGACTGATGGGCTCTACAGGGAGTTTATTCTCTATGTAATTGTGTCTGAATGAGTAACTGGAGGCAGAGCAAAACAAACTCCAGGACTGATCATTAGATCCAAACCGACACTTATTACACCGTCCCTTCCTGCTGATGCTCTTATATGACACTGATATAGACACATATTCTCCATGCCACTCGATCTCCCAGTAACAGCGTCCACACACACTCTCTCTACACAACACCTGAGGCACATCATCAAATCTGTCTGGATGATCAGGATACGGCTGGGACTGTGAGAGTGTCAGTGAATTGAATCACTCTGTTCTCCTCAGACAGACGGAGGCGTTTATGTGCTGTGTTCTGATCCAGATTGAGCTGATGAGAATCTGATGGAGAGGAAAACATATCAGAATCAGGAATTATGAATCTGATCTTTAATGTACACTGTAAAAAACAATAAAAACAATTAAACAATTAAATGAGTTAAAACCACACAATTGTTGAACATTTTGTCTTTCCTAATTGCATTGTGTAAAATCCACTTGAATATGTAAAACGGAAGTTTACTTATTCACCATTCAGGATTAAATTGATTAACATAAACTGGGCTGTGGATTTGGTAACACTTTATTTTGATGGTCCCTTTTGAACATTCTGTTAACTATAAGTAACTGTGCAAATACATGTCAACTAACTCTCATTAGAGTATTAGTAGTAGACTGTCTGCTTAATATCTGCAAACTCTTTATTGTGATGCTTCTCCAACAGACACTCGACTGACTATAAGTAACTTTGCAACTACATGCCAACTTATTCTAACCCTAACCCGACCAGTCTACTAATGCTCTACTAACACTCTAATGATAGTTAGTAGACATGAATGGGCAATGTTACTTATAGACAACAGAATGTGTTAACCCTCTGGAGTCTAAGGTGTTTTTGGGGTCCTTGAGATGTTTTGTCATGACCTGATATTTTTTTCAGTTGCTTATAAACATATTAATGGCAAAGGTGTAATTACACTCTATTTAGCACGAACATGACTGTCATAATATGTGAGCAACATGTATGTACATGTTTGCATTTTTGAGAGAATATTATTTATGCGTGGTTATTCAAAAAACTCAAACTTAAATGTTCTGATATAAGACCACAAACGACCAACTTCACATATTCCCACAATACTTTTGACTAATGGATCTTGTCGGCTAGAGTATTTACTTCCAAATGATCTGAAAATCATCCGGGCTAATCGTTCACATTAAACAATAGATTGATTTAAATTTTGTAAGACACTCTTTGTTTGGAAAGGCAATATGCAGGTGGGCGTGAATGATCCAACAAGGTCATGAATAATGTCCTCATTCACACCTGGAGACAAAGAAGACCTGCTAATGCTGCATACTAATGAGCCTTTCACTGAGTGTGTCACTGAGCCACACAGAATGCAAAGACAACACACACATACATATATATATATATATATATATATATACATACATACATACACACACACATCTACAGAATTGGTTCAGAGTTGGAAACATCTTGAAAAAAAAGTGTATTTTTCTACAAACTGTGTAGGCCTATGCTTGCAAATTGTATAATATCCAAGGTAAACATTTCTAGTAATTGTGCAGTTAATTCTCATTCGTATTTTCAGAAAGTTTTGGATTATGTAGGCTATCCTCTCCCCAAATTTGTCACTAATAAAACACAAAAATAATTTAAAGAGAAGGCTTATATATTGACCTTTTAAGATTTTGTTTGCACCTTGGAAATTAGGTTTTGATGTGGCAGTACAAACTTTATAATCTATCCAAAACGAAATGTTGTCTTTCATATTTCATCTGTAACATATCGTCTTTTATAATATAGCCTATATTAGGGCATAAATGTTCATTTGCAGTTTAAAATGTTGCTTATACAAAGACATTTTATTTCAACGTATTCAGTTGATTTTTACTCATCTCAGTAGGCATAGGCAATATAGATCGTTTCATTCACACACAGACATGCGCGAGCTGTAACGTTAGTAAACAAACGCATGCACATGTGCCGTTCATTCATTCAAACACAGAAACGCGATTCAAATTTAAACAGTCTTTGCGGATTACAGACACCATTTCATATCGCGATTAGAACAAAGCACTTACTGATGATCTGCAGCTGGATCCGTTGTTCGGCTACTCCAGCACGTTTGAGGTAAAATTTCCAGGATAATCACAATATTATTAGCAGAGCTATTCCTCACAGGAGTGTGTTGTCCAGCTGCTGTGGGCGTTGACTGGTTTGCATGTTTTGCTCCAGATTATCTGTGTTTGAATAGCGCGCGCTCTCGATGGGCGTGTCACATTAGCGGAGTAATGAGGTGCCAGAACGATAATGAGCACAGCTGATCTCTCGCTCTTTTTATATAGATTACATAAACAGAGAATATTTGTTTTAGATTTGAATTAGATAATTTAAAACTACACACTTAAATGATTATAGAGATATATAGCTCATGTCCTGAGTGAATAGTATTTGCTGAGTTTTGTTTGAGTTTAGACACGTGCTTCAGAAAAAAAGTTCACGGAGACGGAGAGGCATAAAGCACTCCCTGTTTACTTTCTTTATTTACAAAAGCACAATGTTTTATTTCGATTGTAAGTGGACACATAAAAAAGTAGACATTTAACAGCTTATTTTTTCATATTTCTTAAGTCTGTATGACCAAAACCGAGGGAGTATTTTAGGTCTATATTGCTGCTATGTAAAAAAAAACGAGCAAAACGCGCCCCCGCGTTTGCCGACCTCAGGGGGTTAAAGGGACCATCCAAATAAAGTGAAACCGTGGATTTTTAGTTCCCAGCATGCTTTGCATAGGTCTTGATCAGGAGAGTAAATGTAAAAAATGAAGTGCTATTTTATGTGTTTTTGAGGGAAATGCCTGTTAGTGTTTAATGTTCAGTTATGTTTGACATGTAAAAGCGTTTCAGTTATGTCAGTTTTGGTTCAGAAGAGTGTTTGTGTTCAGGCTGTGGGAGGTGACATGACAAACATCATGTGTCGCTTCACTCAATCAGCAAAAACTGACCCTAACCCTACACACAATTACAATCAACATAAGTGTCTTTAACATTTGCTAGTTATTATCTAGATCAGGAACTTAAATCTATTTGGTTGGTTCAACAAAACATTATTTGTTTAAATGAACTTGTTTTAATCTTGTTGTACAGACCTAAACTAATTGTGTGAAAAAGTTTTTCTTAATTTAATTAAGTTCATTGAACACACATTTTTTGAGTGTACAGAATAATTTAAAATGATGACATCTCAAAAATAGTTTGTCTGTTCGATCTGGAAAAAAATAAATAACTGGCTTAAATTTTTTTTAAATAACTTTCCTTGGCATAGAAATTACAAGTTTAACCAGGTTGAGTCAATGACTACGTTTACATGCAGCCAATAACCCGTTCAAAACCGGAATATTAGCAATAACCCGGTCGCGCACGGCCATGTAAACACCGGCAAAAACCCGGATATGCTCATATTTATACCTGGGGGTACCCCTTTTCTAACCCGAATATTGGGTCTTGTAAACGCGTTTCGGCATATCCCCATCAAAATGTGTGTTCTGCGCATGTTCTATTCGTAAGGAATCTTGGTCTTTTGAGTAGAGACGGCGCATAAAAAACCCCCGCGTGCAGTATAGCGGAAGTAAACAAGTCGAGGTTAACATGGCGAGACCCAGCACAGCACCACAGTTTTGGAGCGAGGAGAGACCAATTTCTTTATTAGTGTGGTGAAAACCAAGAATATAATGTCTTTTATTGGATCAGTACCAGCGCCAAAGCGCAAACAAAGACTATCGCTATCTGCCACAAACTATTCATTATCCGCCTGCTGCTGCTGTTGTTGTCTTTGGATACAGGAAGAAGAATCGGAAATGACGCATATTGCGTCTTAATGTTGTCCGTACGTCCAGACGCAAACCGTTTACATCGGGATATTGGCGACTGATTACACATTCCATGTATACAGGAGTAACTCTCTCTGCTCACGCATGTAAACGGGTTATCCCGAATGTTTCAGAAACCCTAATAGTGACCTTAACCCGACCATAACCCGAATTTTAACAGCTTGTAAACGTAGTCAATGTTAGGTAACACTTTATTTTAAGGGTCCATAATCATGTGGGTAGTTAAGCATACACACCGGTAGTTAATGATTAACTGAACATATATTAACGGAATAACGGAATATTAGCCATTTTGGTAACACTTTATTTTACAGTGTTCTTGTTACATATGTTACCATAGTAATAACAGTAAATTATGCATAATTCCATGCAATCATACCCTAACCTTATAGTAAGTACATATTATGAATTATTATTACTCCGTACTTATATGTATAATTACACTGTAACAATGACACCTTAAAATAAATTGTAAAAGATTTAGTTCTTAAACAAATAAAACAACCACCATCAGCGGCCAATTTACCAATCCACAAACTGACACACACATTTTACCAGCAGCTAACAATGACATTCTACCCTCATTCTTCTCTGCTTTCGATTACATGATAGAAAGTCTAAGGCCTTCAAAAGCCGTACAGCAAACCCATCTAATCTGGTGCCTATTACATGCCAAACTAAGACTGCTGTGGGGACAAAAAGTAAGGACTGTTAAGTTAGCACTTTTAAACATCTGCTCACTTAAAAAATAAATCACTTCTAGTCAATGACTTAATAACCACATACAACCTGGATTTTATGTTTCTAAATGAAACTTGGCTAGAAGACAACTGCAGTGCAACTGTCCTCAATGAAACATCCCCTGATAACTATACTTTTATGAGTGTCTGCAGAGCGGGTAGGAGAGGTGGGGGAGTAGCTGCTCTTTTTAAAGATGTCTATCAATGTAAGCAAATATCATTTGGTAATTACCCGTCTTTTGAATATCTGGGTATTGTGTTAAAAGGTGCTCCACGCATTTTACTTATAATTGTTTACAGGCCTCCAAAATACTCTTCAGCCTTTGCTGAGGACTTTACAGAAATGCTATCAACCATTTCCTCAGAGTTTGACTGTTTTGCTATTGCCGGAGATTTTAACATTCACATGGATAATGCAGAAAACAATATGGCAAAAGAAATCAAAACTGTTTTAAAAACTTTTGATCTGACTCAGCATGTACATGGGCCGACACACAATCGTGGACACACTCTAGATTTACTTATCAGTAAGGGTCTAAACATTTCATCGATTGTTATTAAGGATGTAGCACTGTCTGATCATTTCTGTATTTTCTTTGATATATTGATCTCTCCTGCCATTGAAGCTAGATCTGTGTCTGTCAAGAAGAGATGCTTAAATGAGAACACTAGTGTACTATTTATGAAGGCTATATCTTCAACACCAAGCATATCTGCTGACTCTGTTGATTTTCTCCTTGATTCTTTTAACTCAAAAGTTAAAAGTGTAATTGATGATATTGCTCCTGTGAAAGTCAGGAAGAGTGGTAGACAAAAAGCACCCTGGAGAAACTCAACAGCAGTGCAAAATATGAAAAGACAATGCAGAAAAGCAGAGCGCATGTGGCGGAAGACAAAACTTGTAGTCCATTATAACATCTACAAAGACACCATCCATGCTTTCAATATGGAACTAGGCAAAGCTAGACAGACTTTCTTCTCAAATATTATAAACAGCAACTTAAACAACACACGCACTCTTTTTGCTACTGTTGAGAGATTAACAAACCCCCCGAGCCAGATTCCCAGTGAAATGCTCTCAGACAGCAAGTGCAGTGAGTTCGCTTCTTTCTTCTCTGAGAAAATCAATAATATCAGAAAGGTGATCAGCACATCCTTGAGTTGCACTGGGTCAGACAGATCAGACCACAACCTGAGAAAGTTACTATGTCTGATTTCAAAGAAAATTGATGGCAAAATTTTAGAAGAAACCGTACAGCACCTTAAAACATCAACCTGCGCCCTTGACGCTCTTCCCACATCTTTCTTCAAAAGTGTGTTAAACAGCTTAGAAGCAGATCTACTAGAAGTGGTAAATGCCTCACTTCTCTCTGGAAGTTTTCCAAACTCCCTGAAAACTGCAGTTGTCAAACCCCTCCTGAAAAAGAGTAATATGGATAAGACTATATTAAGCAATTATAGACCGATCTCAAATCTTCCTTTCATTGGCAAGATCATTGAAAAAGTTGTTTTCAATCAGCTGAACAAATTCTTAAGCTCGAATGGATACTTTGACCATTTTCAATCTGGTTTCCGATCGCATCACAGCACAGAGACAGCGCTCATAAAGATAATTAACGATATTCGCTTAAATACTGATACAGGCAAATTATCAGTGTTGGTGCTACTCGACCTCAGTGCTGCTTTTGACACTGTCGATCACAACATACTTCTTGACAGGCTGGAAAACTGGGTGGGGCTTTCTGGGATAGTCCTAAAATGGTTCAGGTCATACTTAGAAGCGAGAGGTTATTATGTGAGTATAGGAGACCATAAGTCTGACTGGACATCCATGACATGCGGAGTTCCTTAAGGCTCAATTCTTGCGCCACTCCTATTCAACCTGTACATGCTTCCAATGAGCCAAATAATGAGAAGAACCAAATCTCTACCACAGCTATGCAGACGACACACAGATCTACTTAGCCCTATCGCCAAACGATTACAGCCCCATTGACTCCCTGTTCCAATGCATTGATGAAGTAAACAGTTGGATGTGCCAAAACTTTCTTCAGTTAAACAAAGACAAAACTGAAGTCATTGCGTTTGGAAACAAAGATGAAGTTCTCAAGGTGAATGCATACCTTCACTCTAGAGGTCAAACAACTAAAAATCAAGTCAGGAATCTTGGTGTGTCTCTAGAGTCAGACCTTAGCTTCAGTAGTCATGTCAAAGCAATAACTAAATCAGCATATTATCATCTGAAAAATATTGCAAGAATTAGATGCTTGTTTCCAGTCAGGACTTAGAAAAACTTGTGCATGCTTTCATCACCAGCAGGGTGATTATTGTAATGGACTCCTTACTGGCCTTCCCAAAAAGACCTTAAGACAGTTGCAGCTCGTACAGAACGCTGCCGCCAGGATCCTGAGCAGAACCAGAAAATTTGAACACATCACACCAGTCCTCAGGTCTTTACACTGGCTTCCAGTCACATTTAGGATTGATTTTAAAGTATTATTACTGGTATATAAATCATTTAATGGCCTAGGACCTCAATACATTGCAGATATGCTCACTGAATATAAACCCAACAGATCACTCAGATCATTAGGATCACATCAACTAGAAATACCAAGGGTTCACTCAAAGCAAGGAGAGTCTGCTTTTAGCCATTATGCTAGCCGCAGCTGGAACCAGCTTCCAGAGGAGATCAGGTGTGCTCCTACTGTAGCCACATTCAAATCCAGACTCAAAAACACATCTGTTTAGCTTTGCATTTACTGAATGAGCATTGTGCCACTGTTCGTAGAACAGTATTTGAATGACGATATTAAAGTTTTAGTCTGAGAAAGAGAAAAGAATGTGCAAGTAAATGAAAGAGAAAAGAAAGTTGATACAGGGAAGTCGTAAGAAGATTGAAAGAGAATAGAAAGTGATAGATGGTAAGTCGTAAGAAGATTGAAAGAGAAAAGGAAGTTGATAGATGGTAAGTCGTTAGAAGATTGAAAGAGAATAGAAGTTGATAGATGGTAAGTCGTAAGAAGATTGAAAGAGAAAATGAAGTTGATAGATGGTAAGTCGTAAGAAGATTGAAAGAGAAAAGGAAGTTGATAGATGGTAAGTCGTAAGAAGATTGAAAGAGAAAAGGAAGTTGATAGATGGTAAGTCGTAAGAAGATTGAAAGAGAAAAGGAAGTTGATAGATGGTAAGTCGTGAAAAAGAGAAAAGAAAGTTGATACATGTAAGTCGTAAGAATTGAAAGAGAAAAGGAAGTTGATAGATGGTAAGTCGTAAGAAGATTGAAAGAGAATAGAAAGTTGATACATGTAAGTCGTAAGAAGATCCTTTTAAAAGAAAGATCTATAATAGCTACCGGTTGATATAAAATACGTCCGACTGTTTGCACTGTATTTTATTTTTTATTTTTATTTTCCAAACTGTGATTCAGGAAGATTTTATTAATTTTTAGGGCTGTCTGATTGGAAGAGATTTTGAAGGGGAACGGGGAGAGCTTCACTCCGACGAGGCGAGTGAAGATTATCTATACTATGGAGAGTATAGAGGTTCGCTGTTTGTTTAAAACAGCAAAAGAGTGAAACGTGCTCTATGGGGGCCCCATTGGGCTATACTGGTGAAAGACACCACCCCAGTAGAGGACGTCCCTGGATTAGGTCCAGTGGCACCGCAAACCTGCTCAATCACTTCCATCTCAGATAGGGGTGATTATTAATTATCAGGGCTGTCTGATTGGAAGAGATTTTGAAGGGGAACGGGGAGAGCTTCACTCCGACGAGGCGAGTGAAGATTAGCTATACTACGGAGAGTATAGAGGTTCGCTGTTTGTTTAAAACAGCAAAAGTGAAACGTGCTCTGTGGGGGCCCCACTGGGCAATACTGGTGTGAGACACCACCCCAGCAGAGGACGTCCCTGGATTGTAGGTCCAGTGGCACCGCAAACCTGCTCAATCACTTCCATCTCAGACACGGTTTTAATTATTCTTATTTCTTTTGATTATTTTAATTTCTTCTATGTAAAGCACTTTGAATTACCACTGTTTAGCTTTGCATTTACTGAATGAGCACTGTGCCACTGTTCGTCCGACTGTTTGCACTGTATTTTATTTTCTAAACTGTTTAATTATTCTTATTTCTTTTATTATCTATGTAATTATTTTAATTTCTTCTATGTAAAGCACTTTCAATTACCATTGTGTATGAAATGTGCTATATAAATAAACTTGCCTTGCCTTGCCTTGCTTTCAGAGGCAGAAGTCTCCAAACTCCTACTTTCCAATCACCCTACTACCTGTCCGCTTGATCCTATTCCCACTAACCTACTTCAAGCCATTTCTTCCTCAGTTGTACCCACACTCACGTACCTCATCAAAACCTCTCTTCACACTGGTACCTTTCCCACAGCATTTAACCCTCTGGGGACCAAGGTGTTTTTGGGGTCCTTGGGATGTTTTGAAATGCCCTGACATTTGTTCTTTTTTCAGTTATTTATAAACATATTAATGCCAAAGGGTGTAAATTCACTCTATATAGCACAAACGGGGGGATACCATAATATGTGAGCAACATGTATGTACATGTTTGTATTTTTAAGAGAATAATGTTTATGCGTGGTTATTGAAAAAAATAAAAAGGAAAGTTGCTGAAATAAGACCACAAAACGCATATGCGTGGGAGTGATAATGGCCCTATCAATATTAATGAGATTCAGACCCGGGGTGTGACAGACACTCCCCCAATGGCCCATCAGCCTGAACAAAGAGATTCAAAGGTTTTGTTTTTTCAATTTGTTTTATTGTAATTCCTCTATGTGGAGGAACTAAATGTTCAACTGAAGACACAAGTGAACATTACATGCCTGGCATTTCCAAGGTGTGTGCTGCCTTTTACCAAGCTGTCCTTTGCAAAGCACACAGATCTTGCGACCAACTGTGCAAAAAGGAATATTTCGCAAAACTGCAATGGAAACAGTTTTTGCGCATTTACAGTCACCTGACTTAGAAGACGCGGTGTGTTTGGGGGTCCGTGGACGCAAATAATAATAATAATCATCATTATTAAAACATTTATTAGGCTACATATTTAGAGACGCTTTAATCCAAAAACGGAACAAAGCAATTCGTCAAATTATTACAAATAAACAAGATTTTGACGCATATCCAAGGGTCTGTGGGGAGTCTGGAGCGCGCACTGCATGGCACGGAGGCGGGGGGCGCGGGTTTAGAACTGGATTCTAAACCTCAAAGAAATGCCACAATCAAAACCTCGGAGCAGAAATGAGGGCGAAACACCCAGAAACTCCTTAAATTGTTCGCAGTATAAGGGTCTTTCCCTGCCATTAATGCTTGGATAACACGTACGTCTCCTTCCATTAATAATAATAATGTCTAATGCGGTGGCTGTAATATTATATAAAAAAACGTCCGTTGCCGTGATTTTTGGAATGACTTATCGCGAGAGAAAAAAAGGACGTTTTAGTCGCATAACATCGGTTAATGGAAACGCCGTCATTTCGCAATAGTTTTTTATCGATATTTAGATAATAGCGCAAAACATTTGCGCAAAACTGTAATTGAAACGTTTTAATGGAAACTGATGGACATTTAGCAATGCTGATAACACAAAACATATGTAACATCATCAACCATTCAGTCACACAGGCTCATATTGTATTAACACTAAGTATAAACAAAATTGAACTAACATCTGTAAAATAGTGGGTAAATATGTACTTACTCTTTCTGATTTCTGACTGTGTTTGCTAAGCGCACTCCGAGTTGCAGGCGGAGGTAGTGATGAAGCTACATTCCTTTTAAAAAGGTTGAAGAATATTATTGTATCGTGCCATCTTCCCAACGCGCGAGGTGACTGAATGATGAAACTTGAAGCGTTTAATGCATTTGCTTGGGGGCGTTTACCTGTTTTGCATAGATGGCTTAACACATTATCTTGTGAATAGCGCGCTCCGCGAGTAGGCGTGAACTAATTAAAGTCAATGAGCTCGTAATCCGCTCAACTGGAATCGCTCTCTTTTCATACAGATTACAGAAGCTGAGAATATTTGTTTTTATATAAATTACTTCATTTAAAAGATGCAATCTCAAGCTTTATGCCCGTGGGTATGTTTGACTGAATTTTCGCGGAGGTTACAGATCATTTTCCAACGCGTTTTAAATTGGAGTTCATTGACAGAGAGAGTGCAGAACTCGCATCATGTTAATTTTCATCGATTGATGTATAACACGAAAATGAAAGATCAAAATTAACACGAGCAAAACGCGGGGGCGCGTTTTTTGGTCCCCAGAGGGTTAAGCAGGCTCGAGTAACCCCACTGCTTAAGAAACCCACTCTAAATCCAGCACATGTAGAAAATTACAGACCAGTATCCCTTCTTTCATTCGTATCGAAAACACTTGAACGAGATGTTTTAAACCAGATCTCTTCCTTTCTTACGCAGAACAACCTCTTGGACAACAATCAGTCTGGTTTCAAAAGCGGACACTCAACTGAGACTGCTCTGCTCTCAGTAATCGAAGCTCTGAGACTGGCAAGAGCAGCTTCCAAGTCCTCAGTTCTCATCCTGCTGGATCTGTCTGCTGCCTTTGACACAGTTAACCACCAGATCCTCCTGTCAATCCTAAAGATGAAGGGGATCTCGGGAACTGCACTCCAATGGTCAAGTCTTACCTCTCAGGTATATCCTTTAGGGCAGGGGTCGGCAACTGGCGGTAATATTTTTCTGGCCCGCCGTTTTTTTTTTACTATAACGGTTTACAAATAGGCCCCGTGAATCAGTGATGCGCGGGATGATCCAAAATGAGCGACGAGTGCCTGCGGTCACCCGCGGTTACGAGTCATCCAAAAATATTTTTAATGATATTTCGGGTCGTTTGAAATAAAAGATGCCAATTAAACCATTGTAATTTATATAGTACTAGACATAATGTTCTATGAAATACATAGGTCTACACTTTATTGGCTGAATAACTGCGCGAGGATGACGCACGAGCTCAGTCTGCAGAGATGACAGTGGGAATTCCTTAGTTACCCTGAATGTTGAGCGCGTTATTAACTTTTGAATAAGAGCTGAAGCGGGACAAAATGCCCCGATTTCCCAAAACGTTGAACTGAGCAATGCCATTTTAATAGGCTACTTTTAAACGCATATAGCTCAGTAATGCGAGTTTTATGTATTTTCTGAGAGGGGGCGGGGTTTTTGTTGGGAAATTCGGAGGAGAGACCGCACCACTTCGATTAGACTGGATAAACACATGCAGCATCTTAATTGTTAAGAAAATGAAACGAAATAAATGAATAAATCAAGCCTTTATTACAAAACACAGCATTCAGAAAAATGCGCACCCCTAGTTCCTACTATGGCCCAATATGCGGGCCAGGAAGCGGGTCGGGTACAATATTTTCTTTCTTTTGTTTTGCGGTCCGAGTTGCGGGCGGGTTGAAAACGTCGGTCGGCTTGCGGGTTGTTTATACATTGACCTGCGCATCACTGCCGCCGTGTATCATTCGTTCAATCGTTTTTTCCCCCCAAATTAAAACCAAAAATAAAAAAATGAAAAACGACTTGTTTTTGAGATTTGAGATTCTGAAAACGAGATCTAAATTTTTAAAGCAGGTGAACACTTTTAAGCTTTTAAGTATTTTAAGCGGTTGCTGAATTGAACCTTGTGGGAGCGGGACGGAAAAAAACAGTCCCCCGCGCAGACCTCTTGTGTCCCGAATAAATAATAATTTAAAAAAAGGAATAAAGTTAAAAAGTTGGACAGTCCATTGGTAATACAATGCTAAATCAGATATATGTACAATAACATGTCCAACAATCGATTTAAATAGTACATGGGGTTTAATTTATCGTTAATAAGATGTATCCGCGGCAATTTTCTCGTGTGCTTAAATGGTCCAGTGGTAGAACTTTCGTCAAGTGTGTAAAAGGTTCTGGGTTCTAATCTGCATTTGTATAGTTTTTTTTTCTTTTTTTCGTTTTTTTCTTCTTCATCAGAACCGATTATGCTCATCAGTGGTTGTATATAAGTAGTAGGGGACACGTTTGTGTGCATTATATTTTGTGATTTCACCGTAACTCCATCAAGGTCAGCCAGGAACCTTGGAGTTGTAATTGATGATCAATTGAACTTCATGGACCACATTACTGGAACTACCCGGTCTCGCAGATTTGCCTTGTACAACATCAGAAGGATCAGGCCCTTCCTATCAGAGCATGCTACTTAACTCCTTGTTCCAGGCGCTTGTTTCTATCCAGACTGGACTATTGTAATGCTCTCCTGGCTGGTCTCCCAGCTTGCACTGTCAAACCTCTGCAACTGATCCAGAATGCTGCAGCTAGAGTGATCTTTAACGAGCAGAAGAGAGCACACATAACTCCTCTTCTCACAAATTGCACTGGTTGCCAGTTGCAGCTCGCATCAAATTCAAGTCACTGATGTTTACCTACAGAACAACCACTGGCACTGCTCGCATTTACCTAAACTCATTACTTCAGGACTTATGTGCCATCCAGAAACTTGCGCTCTGCAAGCGAATGTCATCTTGTGGAGGCACAAAATCTCTTTCTCGGACCTTTACCATGACTGTTCCCTGCTGGTGGAATGACCTACCCAACTCAACCAGAGCTGCTGAGTCCGTAGCCATTTTCAAGAAAACGGTTGAAGACGCATCTTTTTTCGGCAGCACTTGTTTCCATTAATACTAACACTTTCTCATCTATTCTATTTATAAAAAAATAAAAATAAACTTTACGTGTTCTGCGTTAGATTAAACTGAGAAGGGTCATAGCACTTGCATTTTGTCGTCCTACTGTTAATTTAACTGCTTCTAATGTTCTCATTTGTAAGTCGCTTTGGATAAAAGAGTCTGGCTAAATGAATAAATGTAAATGTACCAACAATGTCAAAAGAACAGGCAAATGCATTAGATACACTCCTCACTCATGACGAACTCCATAAAGCACTAGATTAAATGCCAAATAACAAATCACCCAGACCTGATGTGTCACAGGTCGGGGCGGGGCCAAGCCAGACTGCACCCACCCCTGGAAACCGGGGAACCACCTCGAGGAACGTGTCAAGGACCAGACAGACAAGGGAATAAAATAATGACAGTATTTTATTATATTAAAATTGGTAAATTGGATAAGTCCTAATTAAAATCTTCTTCTTGCCGCCAGGGCAGTTTCAGCGCGTCTCTAGACCTCCTGGGAACGGGAGGGGAGGAACGATCGTGGCGGGCCGGGGGCTCGTTGAAGGGGGGATCAGGGGAAATCCTCACGCCGTCCAGGTAGGTCACTAGGTGAGTACTCCACGGGACTCAAGCGGGGGTCGTGGTCATACGAACCCCATTCAGACTGGAACCAGGTAAGTGTGCCAGTGTGGGGGCGGGCGAGTCACTGGGAACGACATGGCAAGATTTAACTGCTCGACAGTATGTGAACACTCAGCTGAGGTACCTTCTTTCTTCCCGATTGGGCAGATACTTCCAATGGAGGGCGTGTGGAGACCACCGACGGGGAGGACACCTAAGCGAAACGCTCCACTTGGCTGAGCACTGGAACGGTACAGTAAGCTTTGGCTGTTCAACAGTGTATTAACCTTTCAACTGAAATACCTCTCTCTCTCTCCTCCTGAACAGGGCAAAGGCTTCCAATAGGGCGTGTGGAGACCACCAGACGGGGAGGACTACTTTGGGCGAAACGCTTCACTTGGCTGAGCACTGGAACAGTACAGCAAGGTCTTAACAGTTCAACAGTACATACAACATTCAGCTGAATTACCTTCTCTTCTTCTGAACAGGGCGGAGGCTTCCAATAGGGGCGTGTGGAGACCACCAGGCGGGGAGGACACTTGAGCGAACCGCTTCGCTTGGCGGAGTACTGGAACAACACAGCACGGTTCTACAATTCAACGATATATGAAGCACTCGGCATTAACGGAGCCGGTCTTCTTAAAGCAGTAAGTTGGGCGCGGGCTTTGTCAAAAACCCTTCTTTAGAGACAGCGGGTGGAAGACTGTAGGAGGAGAGTGCACGGCAGACTTCTATTACTTCTTCACACAACAATTTCACTTCACAGCACAAACCGTGTGAATCGTCACTTCAGGCACTGCAATTCCACTCGCACACCGTGCATTCGGGGCCAGCACTCACCCACCGGTCTTTCTTCCACCAGAAGAACGGTGCAGCGATCATCACATTCGGCAAGGAGAGACAGAAGTTGGAGTCAGATCAACAATTCACTCGGTGTAATAGTTCACTCGTGCCACACACTTTCCAAACTCTCACCACCACTTCAGTGTTAGTGCATATAAACAACGGATCCAATACTCATCACTTGCGTCCTTCCCACTGCTGACGATATTTTTTAGGTCTTCGCTGACAAATCCTTCACTCCTTCCTTTCTCTTCCTCTGTTTCAATCTTCACCACTCCACAGCCCGGCCTCAATAAAAAGAACACCCCGCTGACAAACACAGTATCACCACGGGAGGAGACCACCCCACAGTCTGTGTTCTCTCTGTTTTTAAAGCCCCATCTGAATATGTGTTCCTCTCACAGCGTTCCCTGTAATTGCCCCCACACCTGCTGTCACTCAGGCAATTTGCCTCGCTGCCATGGCAACAGATTCGCAGTGCACAGGAACGGATGTTCACTGGAATATCCTAATTAAACTGCATTCACCCGGATCCTAGTCCCGTCCTGGTTTTTGTCTCCCCCGTGACAGATGGACTACCAGCTGAATTCTATAGACACTTCTGGCCAATTCTATCTACGTTATCCCTCAGAGTTATCACAGAAATTAAAACTGCATCCACAATACCGACACTTTTGCTAAAACCAAACAAGGACCCAATGCACCTATCCAGTTACCGCCCTCTCTCATTAATAAACGCAGATTTAAAAAATCATTACCAAAGCGTTATCTACTAGAATAGAAACAGTTATCCTGATGTTAATTCACCATGATCAAACTTCTGATATGCTTCTGATAATATAAGTAGATTATTCAACCTAATTAGCCTTGCCCCACAAAAACAAACCAAAACTATAATTTTATCACTTGATGCCGAAAAAGCATTTGACAAAGTTAACTGGATATTTCTTTTTAGCACTCTACACAGATTCGGCTTTGGAGAGTCATTCATCCATTGGTTTGACTTAATTTAAGTTATTGCCATTTGTTTCAGTACGGTGTGCCTTCAGGGATCTACCATTGGGCTGGTGGCATCGCAGTTTAACGTAAACTTGATCGGAACACCAGCTGTTGCTATCAACAAGGCTATTGTATGATATTGCAGTTAGCTCAGTGTTTGGTGTGAGTTTCTGCATTCACAACAGTGCATTTGTTTATTTTTGTTCTTTAATGTGCATTTGCCGTATTCATACTTTTTTTATTTGGAGTTTCACAAGTTCACACTTACATATAATTTGAAGGGGTAAAGTTTAAAGGGGTCATGACATGTTTTTTTTTATTTTATTATTATGTTCCCTTAGGTGCAATTATAGTATTACTATAGTTTTTTTTACAAAAAACTTTTAAAATGTAGTGATTTATGACCTTTTCCCACCCTGTTTCTCATCCTCTGATTCAAACAGTCTGTTTTGGGGGTGTTTCCCCTTTAAGAGTTCAGTGTTAACGCCCACTGTTATGATTGGCTAATGTCAGTGCCTATGCATCAATTATTAACGCCCCCAGCCAGAACGTTTGCGGATTCGGCGCAACTGTTTAATAGCGGCTGATGCATGCGAAGCGATGGCTCTAGCAATGATAAAACCTTATTATGTTTGAGCCAGAATCAGAGGAAAATGAACCATCACCACAACAACGAAGACTGGATCAGCCCGTGTCCACATGGAAAGTGAAACTATTTTGAATTAATAAAAAAAAAATTACCCGAGACACTTGAAAACGGATTATTGTTGCATAATTATCCTATAGCTTCATTTGCTAACAGTTTAACATTATTTAACTAATTCCAATGAAATGATAGGGTGTACCACGGACAAAAATGCATGCAAAGACAGGCCATCTTTGAAGATGCAGCATTGATAAAGGCAACATTTTTAATTTTCTATCACATGTAGGCCTACTAGAAAGGCGACATATTTTCAAGATTCTCTTAAACAAATGTGTTTATATTAGCCATGGTAAAAAGTAAGTTTGCGTCGTCGTTATTGAGCCCAGAATAGTCGGCACGGACTTATCTTTGAGCAACAGTTTTCTGGCAAAGCCAAGCATCATATTGGGATTTTTTCCTCAAAACAGTCATCCTTAAATGTATAGAACACTGCTGTGACTGGGACGTCCGCAAAAAATAAAGTGCATCCATTTTTCCCTGACGACTGGATCTTTCAGCGTATTTAAAAAGTAGTTTAAAGTTTTAAATACATTACTTACAGTTTGCGTTGTCGTTGTTGAGCCCAGAATAGTCGGCATGGACTTATCTTTGAGCAACAGTTTTCTGGCAAAGCTCAAAACAGTCATCTTTAAAATGTATAGAACAAACGCTTAAACTAACACTGCCGTGACTGAGACGTCCGCAAAAAATAAAGTGCATCCATTTTCCCCTGACGTCTGGATCTTTCGCAGCGTATTCAAAGATGTAGTTTGTCCACAGCCAGGAACAGCACATCTGCGGCGTCGTAATCTCCCTGTACACAGACCCACTCGCTGTCCGTCGACTGAACACTTGCGAGGCGCGCAGCGCGCGGGCGCGACAACGGTACGAAATGAGCGTAGTTGTCTTGCGCTGGAGGCGGTCATATGCAAACGCTGGTACGTCACTTCGTACCGTGACGTCACTTCTTACCATGGATCCAGAACGAGCTGTATTTAGAGCTTGATTAAATAAATGATTCGTTTATAATGGGGAGGACGTATTAAGCTATGAAACTTGCAGGACGTTTTAATGTTACAAAGACCTCTTATATACCAAAAGATCAAGGCAAATTTGGTTTCTCATGTCATGACCCCTTTAATGTGTATTTGTCATGCTGTCCGGAGGGAGGGCTCCGAGCTCGGAGTTCGGCCCGAACCCAGAGTACTCCCCCCCGTATGTAAGTGCTTAGGACTAGAAGCGTGGAGAAGGGGTGATGGAGGGATGCTGCAAAACTGTCAATGGAATGAGGTGAGACTGCTGAGTATATATACCTCTTACCATTGATTGCTGAGTGCTCTCCACTTGTGTTAATTATCTGAACGTGCTTCTCCCGAACCTTGTTAATAAAACATCATATATGGTCAATTGTTGTTATTTTTCATACTGGTTACGTTTAATTTTGTAAATCCATTTTGAATGTGTTTTTATTTTGCTTATTTAAATTTGTTTAATTTATTAATTATCTGCCTCTTGTTTTCTTTCTTATTTCTTCTTTTTAGGAGCTGAGGGCTTCCTGGAGTGGGCTAGTTGTCTGCTGCATTACTGGCTTTGCTTCACTAAGGGTGTCATTTTTGCGGGTTCATTATTGCCGTGTCACTACTTTTGTGTCATTTGCAGTGAATTTGGTAGGTGTGATTCGGATTGGCATGGTTTCTATTGTAGACCAGCTGCTGTCACACTGGCCCGCTCCCTATAGGAGGCCTCAGCCCCTGCAAGATTTATTGTGAATTATCTTCTTTCTTTCTTTTTTATCTTTTTTTTTGTTGTTCTATTCAACCAATGACGAATCAAGGACATCAAATAGAACAAACTGTTCTGGTTTTAAATAATTGTTGACCAACTTTCTTAACTTTAATAAAAAAGACTTTTGTACGTAATCCCATGCCTCTCGCCTTTCTAGGTGGAACGTACTTATGTGCTTTATTTGGGTTGTTTTCCCCGTTAATCCGGGGTGGCGTAGTCATTACAATTGTGCCACTTGCTACACATCGATACACAACATAAGATATGTCTTTATGCAGATGATTCATTGTTATGTTTACAAAAACCCTACAAGTCACTAGAAGAAACCTTTAAAATTATTTATATATATATATTTTTGTTTTCTTCTGATTAAACAATAAACTGGAATAAATCAACAATACTACCCATTTCTGAGGATGGCTGGGATGCTACAGCTCATAATTCTTCTCTTCCACTCCACACCGGCAACATTACATACTTGGGTATCAACATTTCCCCCAGCCTGTCAGAGTTGTTTAATCTCAACTATATCCAGCATAAATAATGGAAAAATATGCCTTTAATTTATGTAAAGTTAACCATTAACTATGGGTGTGTTAATGCTTCACTACCGCATAATTATGGACCCTTAAAATAAAGTGTTACTGGGTGTTATTTTTCAGTGTAGCTGAACTCTTCATGTTCAATATGTCAGCAGTTTCTCAGTACATTTTACCAGATATCCTGTGCAAATCATCATTTAAATGATCAACTATAAAACTCTTCTGTCATGTTTTCTTTCAGCTTCTACAGGAAAAACATGAACACACTCAGTGAGTTTCTCTGCTTGTTTTCTTAGTGACTTACATTGAAGGAAGTCGTTCCTGGTCTTGGAAACAATGTTGTTGAATGTGACTGTGGAAATCAACAGACATGAAGAGTGTGATTATCATGTCAAGAGAAAATGATCCCTGCATCCGTTCCTAAGACATTTCTAATATGATTTTTCTACATGATCTGAGATGATGGAGGATAATATCTGAGAGCAGAATCTCCTGGACTTTACCTCTGTCAGAGATCATCTTCTCTTTGCAGAAATCCTCCAGTTTGTCTCTCAGCTGACGGACAGATTCTCTCACGCCATCAAAAAAGGAGAGAGAACTGAAGAGATTGTCATTTACGTCTGTAGATTCAGGAGGAGCTGAGAGAGACTGGAAACTCTGCAGAAAACAGAAATCAGAGCTCATCACCTCCACACTTCATCAATAACCTGCACTACTGTCAGATTTGTGCGGATCTTATTCATCTTTAGTAACTCTCCTCAATCCAGCCCTTCTCATATTCATTGTATGACATTAGAGCTACCAATTCTAGCATTTGCCATTTACACTATATGTGAACTTTCTAGGAAATAAATGATAGATGATAAAGCATCTGCCAATAACATAATTGTAACAGATCAAGCGCGTCAGTGGTGTCACATTGAAGGCTGTTTATAGACACTGGTGAAATAGTTACTGTAACACGCTAACATAATGACAATGAAAATCACCATGTGCTGAGAACATTTAAGCATAAAACACATATTAGCTTAAGAAAGATATCATTTTTAAACGTTATTAGAAAGACTGCGATCATGAATCCAAATATTTAGTGTATATTGAAATTATTTACAAAAGAATTAATGACAGCAACAGCTAAATACCATGTCACCACTTAAAAAACAAACAAAAAAAAAACATTTGTCCAGAAACCATGAAAGTGATCCATTCACATGTGGAAATAAAATCTAAAGGTCAGCAATATACCAAAATCTTTCTTATATGTAATATTTTAAATAATCATAACTTTATCTGCTAGTGCTAACACTTTACAATAATGTTCAGTTCTATGTTTTTAGTTATTGATGAACTAATAATTTACAAAACATGACTATACATAAACAATTAATAAGTGGTATGCTAACGATTTACAAATGTGATGTAAATTATCTTTAAAAATTACATTTAGTAAATCATGATATAATCTCTTGACAGTAAGTCATTCATAAATGTTCATACACTTGAAATCAAATAAGGAGAACGTACTTGCCTGATTGCATTGTTAACAAGTGTATAGTTTGGTGGAGGGGGGATTATGGTGTGGGGTTGTTTTTCAGGGGTTGGGCTTGGCCCTTTAGTTCCAGTGAAAGGAACTCTTAATGCTTCAGCATACCAAGACATTTTGGACAATTTCATGCTCACGACTTTGTGGGAACAGTTTGGGGATGTTCCTGTTCCAGCATGACTGCGCACCAGTGCACAAAGACATGGATGAGTGAGTTTGGTGTAGAGGAACTTGACTGGCCCGCACAGAGTCCTGAACTCAACCCGATAGAACAGCTTTGGGATGAATTTGAGTGGAGACTGAGAGCTTCTCGTCCAACATCAGTGCCTGACTTCACAAATACGCTTCTAGAAGAATGGTCAAAAATTCCCTTAAAACTCACTCCTAAACCTTGTGGAAAGCCTTCCTAGAAGAGTTGAAGCTGTTAAAGCTGCAAAGAGTAGACCAACTCAATATTAAACCCTACGGATTAAGAATGGGATGTCATTAAAGTTCATGTGCATGTAAAAGCAGACGTCCCAAAACTTTTGACAATATAGAGTATCGTATTCAGGACCGTACTAAATAAAAATAGCATTTGGCATTTTTTTATGATTTTTTCACAAATTCTATCAGAGGATCACAAACTTTTAAACAGCACTACGTATGTGTGTTAAATAGGCATAATAATATATAAATAAATAAATAAAGACAATATCAGTGAATGCATTTAAACGGCTTTGAGATGGGATGGATAAAAAGTTTTCTTGTAGGCCTATATTATTTTGTTCTTACATATTCTTTTATCATTTATTGCTAAAAAAAAAATTCATTTGAGTGCTGTCTATAGGCAACATCACACGCAATATAATTATTATATTATATAATAATAATAATTTCTTAATTCTGCCTATATTTTGTCATTCTTAATTAAAAATAAATATTATTTTAGGCCTATCCGTTTCTGATAATTCCAGGTTCTATTGTCGCAAAGGTTGTTTACGGATTTAACGCGTGGCCATGAGAAATAGATGTTTTTCCCTCAACATTGGATCTCGAGGCCATGGCTTTACAATTTACACGCTCCCACAAGTTAATATGATGTGGCTACAACAAAACTAAATGAACCGAACATGTCCCCACCCAGGGGAACACAGACAGGAATCATGACAAACGTCCCCACCTGGTCACTGTTTACTAATGGTTTGTTCATCATTTGTTCATGATTACTCATTGTTTGTTGAGATAATGATACTAAAACCATTTTAACAATATTTAAATTATTTGTAAGTGATTAATATATCAACTAATTACATCTTAATAACATGAAACATCTACTATGATCTGTTTGGTTATTTCATGATTTACACATTTTTAAGATAATTTACAACATATTTATATTTTATTAATCATTTATAGACGTATAGCCATGTTTTGAAAATGATTAGTTCATCATTAACTAATAACTTAAAAATGACTTTGTAATTAAACGTTATTATAAAGTATTACCCATTATTTAAATCAAATGCCTCAGTCATCATCTTAGCTGTATTGCGTAAATTGAAATGAAAGAATTATAGAAAAGACAGAGGCAGATCCGGTGGGAGGACGAAGGAGGAACTGGAGTAAAAATGTGCGCCCTGTCAATTCAAAGGGGTGGAGGGCTGAGACGCAGCCAGAGGTCCGGAAGTCCGTGGTGAATCCTGGAAGCTGGATGACGCCAGCAGAAAAGGGGGAGCTGGACGGAACTTGCGAGGACGACGGGGGTTTGGATGGCCTCCATGGTTGGAACGCAGGAGATTGGAGGCTGGATGGGACCACTGGACACAAAGGAGCCAGGAGGCTGGGTGGGACCAGCAGAGGAAGGAGGGCCAGGGAATTATTCGGAACCAGAAAGTCCATTAGGCCTGGTGGGACCGATGGAGAAGAAGAGACCTCAAGGGTGGGAGCATGGGTAGGAGTCCATTCCAGAATATGTAGGTACATGAATGCTAGCTCTGGGACCACTGTATTAGGGATCCTCCTCCTCTTCACCCACTGTGAAGGGGCAACCACAGCTGGAGAGTACCGACTCCACAAACTCACAGAATATCTCTTGATGGCCATCCTCAGGCATGCCTCTGTCTGCTCTTTGAGGCCGGCGTGATATAAGGCACACAGAGAGTCATCTGGGTAGAGCACTATGCGATCTAGATGAAGAAACTCATGGGTGTGATCCTCAAGGGAACAGTCAAACAATTATGAAACTGCACTTCCATCAGGTTTGAAGATCACCTGAAGCAACTTTGGTGAACATTACTGAAAAATTGGTAACATCAATTTCACATTGATGTAAGAAATCAGAAGGGAAAGTTTGGTTCAAAAATAGATTCTGGAAGTTTTGAACTGTTATTTGCACTAGTGGAGTTTGGCAGCTAAATATATCTCCCAGAAGAAAGAGCTCAGAACATGTTTCCTAAGAGATTTTCAGAGCTGAAAGGCATTCATAAGTGTAGTCTATTTTTAAAGCAACATGATCAGATGAGAATCTACCTTATTATTATATAACATAACAAACAGAATTCCTGGCAACATTGCAGTCAACTGCTCATTGTGCTCTCATGAAATGTTTCTCTGTGAGTCTCTTGTTCAAGTTATGACCCTGTTCTTCTAGATCTCTGTTACCTGCAGGAAATGGATGTGGTCCTGTGTGTGTGAAAGCTGCTCCAGCTCAGCGTCTCTCCTCCTCAGATCATTGATCTCCTGCTCCAGTCGCTCCAGTCGTCCTTCAGCTCGACTCACTGCAGTCTTTTCCTGATCTCTGATCCGCTGTGTCGCCTCAGAGCGGCTTCTCTTAATGGAGTGGATGAACTTAGTGAAGATCCTCTCACTGTCCTCCACCGCTGTGTGTGCAGAGCGCTGTTAGGACACACATCACAATCACACATTGAGCTTCAGTGAGTCCTGACTGAGACGTCTCAAACTTCTCTTCTTCTCCAGACTCACCTTATGAGACGCCACAGCCTCTCTCAGCTGCTGAAGATCTTTCTCTCTCTGCTGGATCCTCTGCTGGAACGACCTCTGCGTCTCCTTCAGCTGCTTCTGCACCACAAACCAATAACAGAGATGTCAGTTTATACTGCTGTCACATATCTGTCACGGTTCTGTCACTTTGGTCTAGTTTATTCTTGGTTTTGTGCCAGAGATCTGACACTCCTGTATTGTCTTGTCTTTGTTAAATCCAGTAACAGTAGAATAAATAACCAATGGCTGTAGGTTCAAAGTCGTTAAAGGGATAATAATAATAATTCATTACATTTATATAACGCTTTTCTCAGCACTCAAAGCGCTTTACATAGAAGGGGGAATCTCCTCAACCACCACCAATGTGCAGCATCCACCTGGATGATGCGACGGCAGCCATATTGTGCCAGAACGCCCACCACACACCAGCTTATTATCAGAGAGGAGACAGAGTGATGAAGCCAATTAGTATATGTATATATGGGGATGATTAGGAGGCCATGATGGACAGAGGCCACTGGGCATATTTGGCCAGGATGCCGGGGTTACACCCCTACTCTTTCTAAAGGGATTTTTTTTGTGACCACAGAGAGTCAGGACCTCGGTTTAACGTCTCATCCGAAGGACGGTGCTCTTTGACAGTATAGTGTCCCTGTCACTTTACTGGGGCGTTAGGACCCACACAGACCACAGGGTGAGCGCCCCCTGCTGGCCTCACTAACACCTCTTCCAGCAGCAACCTGGTTTTCCCAGAAGGTCTCCCATCCAGGTACTAACCAGGCTCAGCCCTGCTTAGCTTCAGTGGGCAACCAGTCTTGGGCTACAGGGTGATATGGCTGCTGGATGATAGATTAGTTTTCACCATCGTATATTCATTTACATGAAGCAAAAGGGCTCTTTCACACTGCAAGCATAAGTATCATAAAAGTGAAACTGACACAGTAAAGCTTCACACTGACAGTTTCCTGCTGCGTAACAGTATTTCTGTTAATAACTGCCATCAGTTATAAAATGTGATTGGAAATCAGTTCTAATTTACATGGAGACGGGCATCCCATTTCCATCAAAAATTTATTTTGAAAACAGAACTGAATCCAAAGCCTGAAGTGAGGCTCTAAACAACTGAGATCATATGGACTGATTTACTGAAAAGAAAGTGTTTTTGTCTGTCGCTGCATTTAACTTGTGTTATTCTTGACAGATATATATATTTTGTCAAACAATCTGTGAATATTTTATATTATTTTATGTTGCTTCATCAAAGCCTGTTTTACAAAAGTTTGTGGTGCTAAATATGTTTACAGTACATTTCACCCATATTTTCAGTTAAGGTCCCCATAAACCGGAAGTTGCAAACGACTTTTCTCCAGTGTTGTGGCGTATTTCCAAGTGAAACTAAATATTGAACAGAGGGCAGGGTTTTACTTTAGCGCTCCTCTTCTCCATCTCCGCTCATAGCAGACTAACAGTGTGAGGGAGTGGTGAAGCGTTTTCAACCCAAGCCGTCAGACAGACGTCATCAGAAAAGGAACGTCATTCCAGACCGGAAGTAACTTTTCAGATTTTGATTAAAGATTACCACGGCAAACTATTTTTTTCTGTGTATTAACTTGCATGGATTAATTGTTCATCACAAGACTAGTAATATGCGCTAACAAAGTAAATAGGGTCAATTTTGATTTCATGTCGACTTTAAGTTCAGTGCGGAGCACGAATACACTCAGCAGTGAAAGTCCACTTGCAGCTTCTGTTCACTTCTGCTGACATCTGCAGTGTGAATGATGTTTCCTGATCATATGGTGCCAATATAAATAGTGTCAACATTATATCATCAGTGTTTAGTTTATAGTTCATACCTGTTTCTCTGTCCTCTGTGCTGCTGCTGATACAGTGTTGTGGTTTTTATGTTCATCCATCGTACACAGCAGACATATAAACTTCTGGTCAGTGCGGCAGAAAACCTCAAGGAGTTTATCATGTGTTTGGCAGATCATCTCCTGCAGTCGTCCAGTGGCATCAGTCAGATTGTGTCTCTTTCTTTTAATGAAACTCTCATGTTGTTCAAGGTGACTGTGGCAGTAAGACTCCAGACACACCAGACAGGACTTGACGGCTTTGCGTTTTCTTCCAGTACAGACGTCACACTGCACATCTCCAGCTCCAGCGTAACAGTCAGCAGGAACTTCAGTCTTCAGTTTCTCCACCACTTCAGCCAGCATGGTGTTTTTAGCTAAAGCAGGTCTTGAACTGAAGGTCTGTCTGCACTGAGGGCAGCTGTAGACTCTCATCTGATCCTCCTGATCCCAGCGTCCTGTTATACAGCTCTCACAGAAACTGTGTCCACAGGGAATGGTCACTGGATCCTTCAGGAGATCCCGACACACTGAACACAGGAACTCATCTTGAGAAATTCTGGCTTCTGCCATTTTACTGCATGAGACACACAAACAGCTCAACTTCACTTCAGTTTCAATTTCTCTGAACTGAAGGGTTTCCTGTTTCCTGGTTCTGTGTTTGAGTGATGTGTAAAAAAACAAGTGTACAAATGTGTAAAGCAGGTTCCTCACTCCTAGTGTAGTGGGTTTCCGTCTGCGTTGTGTTTTCCTCTTAATAAAAGAGATCCCACACAATGATGCAGTTATGATGTGATTGACTCTCGGCTTTTCTCAGTTTCTCTATCAAAATATAACAGAGCGCATCAGACACCTCTAACAAGCAGAATCTCGTCTGTGCCTCTCATCGCCATGACAGGGCGACCTGGAAATTACATCAGCTTTACCCTCACACTTACACAACATAATTTATGTAATGGTGCTTCCTTGACATTTTATACAGATTAACACTTTTATAAAAAGGGTAAAACAAAGACAATAACACGGAAATAAAAAAATATGTAAAAAATGTTTTTTATATATATAGATTACTCGATTGTAATTTCTTCCAAAAAAGTTATTTCGAAATTAAATGCCTTTAAATTAATACCATTAGTTAACAATACTTTCAATAATCTAGTGTAACAACATTAGTTGATTCTCTGTATGGTGGTTCCCGTGCGCTCCACACACACACACCAGTGGACACAGAGAGAAGATTGTGCACACAGTGGTATAAGGTGGTATAAGGCAGTATGTGATGAATCACATTCAAATTAAGTTTGAACTCAATTCACACTCTAAATTCACAGAAACATCCCAAAAAGGCAATAGTAAAAAGTTCACAGGCATTAACAGGTTCCAATGAACAGTTTTGACACAACCATTTTGTTGTGCAAGTAAAATTGCCTTTCCCAGAGACTGGACATATTAACTCACATCAACAGTCACCCATCCAAATTACACTCTCAAAAAAAACATCCACTGGCAATCTGGGGGTACGGCCAAACATTCAATTCAATTCAATTCAAGTTTATTTGTATAGCGCTTTTCACAATACATATCGTTTCAAAGCAGCTTTACAGAAAATGCATTTCAAAAATATACATACAAAAATACAGTTAGTTAATCATAAAATTTAGGGCATAACATATCGCCGGCGTTGGGTCATCTCTTCACAGGCGTCGAGTCGTCTCATCACAGGCGTTGGGGCATCTGAAGTCTCCATGAGAGGCTGGATACATAACTGGAGCTGACAAACTCTATTTGAGTTATAGGGACAGGCGTCCCGAGATAACAACAAAAAAGGCAGATGGGAAATAATTAGCGTAGCTGCTGTTCATAATATGAATGCATTTGATCTGATTTAACTGTAGTATAAAAGGTATGAGATGCATCATGTGAATGCTTGGCTAAAGAGATGCGTGTTTAATCTAGTTTTAAACTGGGAGAGCGAGTCTGAACCTCGGACAATATCAGGAAGGCTATTCCAGAGTTTAGGAGCTAGATGTGAAAACGCCCTCCCTCCTTTAGTGGACTTAGTTATCCTAGGTACGACCAGAAGCCTCGAATTTAGCGATCTTAAAGAGCGCGATGGATTATATGGCGATAGAAGAACTCTTAAATACACAGGAGCTAAACCATTTAGGGCTTTATAGGTCAGTAACAATACTTTGTAATTGATACGGAAATTAATAGGTAACCAGTGTAGAGATGATAAAATTGGTGTTATATGATCATATTTTCTTGACCTAGTAAGAACTCTAGCGGCTGCATTTTGGACTAACTGTAGCTTGTTTACGGAGGATGCAGGACAACCAGCTAATAAAGCATTACAGTAATCTAGTCTCGAGGTCATGAATGCATGAACTAACTTTTCTGCATCAGAAACTGATAGCATATTACGTAGCTTAGCTAAACATCAAAAAGAATGGTGGGTAGACCGTTTCCTCATGCCTAATGCAATTGTATGTGAAAGTCAGTGTGTTCAGCATCTGTGGCCAATTACAGTGGGGAAAATAAGTATTTGACACATCAGCATTTTTATCAGTAAGGGGATTTCTAAGTGGGCTAATGACACAAAATTTCCACCAGATGTAGCCATCAAGCCAAATATTGAATTCATACAAAGAAATCAGAACATTTTAAGTATACAAGTTGAGTCATAATAAATAAAGTAAAATGACAGGGAATAAGTATTGCATACACTTTATTTAATACCTTGTAGAAAAGCCTTTGTTGGTGATTACAGCTTCTAGACGCCTCTTGTATGGAGAGACCAGTCTCCACACAAATGGTCTTTCAATCTTGAAGGTTCCTTGGGCCTCTTTTATGAACTTTGATCTTCAGTTCTCTCCATAGATTTCAAGCAGCTTGATTTTCTTTCTTTGAAACCACTTCATTGTGTCCTTGGCCTTGTGTTTGGGATCATTGTCTTGCTGAAATGTCCACCCTCTTTTCATTTTCAGCTTTCTGGTAGATGGCAGCAGATTTTTATCCAGAATGTCCCGGTACATTTCTCCATTCATCCTGCCTTCAATACTATGAAGTCTGCCAGTACCCCTTGCTGAAAAGCAGCCCAAAACCATGATGCTTCCACCCCCAAACTTAACTGTTGGTATGGTGTTCTTGGGGTGGTGGGCAGTGCCATTTCTTCTCCAAACATGGTGTGTAGAATGACTGCCAAAAAGTTCAATTTTGCTTTCATCTGACCATGCTATAGTCTTCCAATAATCCACAGGCTTCTCCAAATGCTCTTTCGCAAACTTTAACCGAGCCTCAACATGCTTTTTGTTCAGCAATGGAGTCTTGCGTGGTGAGCGTGCATGGATGCCATGGCGGTTCAGTGCATTGCTTATAGTTTACTTTGAAACAACAGTACCTGCTGATGCAAGGTCTTCCTGAAGTTCTGCCCGAGTGGTTCTTGGCTCTTGGAGAACTCTCCTGATTATTCTTTGGACTCCTCGGACAGGGATCTTACGTGGAGCACCTGATCGTGGCCGGTTTATGGTGAACTGATGCTCTTTCCATTTCCGGATAATGTCAAGTCAAGTCATCTTTATTTATATAGCGCTTTTTACAATACAGATTGTATCAAAGCAGCTTCACAGTGATAACATGAAAATAATACAAAAAATAATTTCATCATCGTCCACCTTTAAGGCAGATCTATAATATTGTTGAATATTAAATGTCCCCAACTAAGCAAGCCAGAAGGTAAGGCAACAGCGGCAAGGAACCAAAACTCCATCAGGTGACAGAAGGGAGAAAAAAACCTTGGGAGAACCCAGGCTCAGTCGGGGGCCAGTTCTCCTCTGGCCAATGAGTGAACAGTGTATGAAGTTCAGATTGAATCAGAGTATTGTCCAGTTCCGGTTGGTTGAAGTCGGAGTGGAGAGGAGGAGAGACTGGTTGACACTTCAGGTCAGCGGCGTCGTCGTCGTGTCCTGGCGCTGGTCCTTCATCAGATCTGGATACGGCCTGGTTCCGGTGGACAGCAGTAACCTCGGGATAGACAGAGAGACTAATATTAGCGTAGACGCCATCCTTCTTATGATGTACCAAGTACATCAGGATTACGGGAAGTGTTCCCGGTCCCCGGCTGTTCTAAACTATGCAGCCTAATTATATAAGTCTATAATGTGTTATGTGTATGCTAGGCCGAAGAGATGTGTTTTTAGTCTAGATTTGAACTGACAGAGTGTGTCTGCTTCCCCGGACAATGGTAGGAAGACTGTTCCAAAGTTTTGGTGCTAAGTAGGAAAAGGATCTACCGCCAGCAGTCGATTTTGATATTCTAGGTATTATTAACTGACCGGAATTTTGAGATCGCAGTAGACGTGAAGGACTATAATGCGTTAAGAGCTCGCTCAAGTACTGCGGAGCTAAACCATTTAGTGCTTTGTAAGTGATCAGCAATATTTTAAAATTTATACGATGTTTAATAGGCAGCCAATGCAGTGTTGACAGAACGGGGCTAATATGGTCATACTTCCTGGTTCTAGTAAGAACTCGAGCTGCTGCGTTTTGAACTAGCTGTAGTTTGTTTATTAAGCGTGCAGGGCAACCACCCAGTAGAGCATTACAATAATCTAGCCTTGAGGTCATAAACGCATGAACTAATTGTTCTGCATTATTCATTGAGAGCATATGACGTAATTTAGATATATTTTTAAGATGGAAGAAAGCGGTTTTACAGATACTAGACACATGACTTTCAAATGAAAGATTGGTATCAAAGAGCACACCCCAGGTTCCTAACCGACGACGAAGACTTAACAGAGCAGCCATCAAGTGTTAGACAGTACTCTAGGTTATTACGTGTGGAGGTTTTTTGTCCAATAATTAGAATCTCTGTTTTTTCTGAATTTAGTAGTAGGAAATTACTAGTCATCCAATTTTTTATATCAGCTATGCATTCTGTTAATATTGTGAATTGGTAGGTTTCGTTAGGTTTTGAAGAAATATACAGCTGAGTATCGTCGGCATAACAGTGAAAGCTAATTCCATGTTTCCTAATGATATCTCCTAATGGTAGCATATACAGAGTGAACAGCAGCGGTCCTAGTACTGAGCCTTGTGGTACGCCATACTGAACTTGTGATTGATAAGACATCTCTTCATTTACTGCTACAAACTGATAACGGTCAGATAGGTATGATTTAAACCATGCTAGTGCAATTCCACTAATGCCAACATAATGTTCGAGTCTATTTAAAAGGATGTTGTGGTCAATGGTGTCAAATGCAGCACTAAGATCCAGTAATACTAATAGAGAGATACAACCACGATCGGATGATAAGAGCAAATCATTTGTGACTCTAACGAGAGCTGTCTCGGTACTATGGTACGGTCTAAATCCGGACTGAAAATCCTCGCAGATATCATTTCTTTCAAGAAAAGAACACAGTTGTGAGGATACTGCTTTTTCTAATATCTTTGACAGAAATGGCAGATTAGAGATCGGCCTGTAATTGACTAGTTTTGTAGGATCAAGTTGCTGTTTTTTAACAAGCGGTTTAATCATAGCTAGCTTAAAGGTTTTTGGTACGTATCCTAGAGACAAAGATGAATTAATGATATTAAGAAGAGGATCTATGACATCTGGAAGCATCTCTTTCAGCAGCTTAGTCGGTATAAGGGTCTAACATGCACGTTGTCGATTTAGATGATTTGACGAGTTTGCAAAATTCTTCCTCTCCTATAGCAATGAATGAATCAAATTTTCCCTCAGGGAGACTACAATGCACTTCCTGATGCGATACTGTATTAGACGGTTGCATAGTTATAATTTTGTCCCTGATATTATCGATCTTATAAGTGAAGAAGTTCATAAAGTCATTACTGCTGTGTTGCTTGGAAACTTCTGGGCTTGAAGCTTTCTTTTTCGTTAGTTTAGCCACTGTTTCAAATAAATACCTAGGATTATGTTTATTTTCTTCTAATAGGGTTGAAAAATAAGCAGATCTAGCAGCTTTTAAAGCCTCTCTGTAAGCAATCGAGCTCTCCTTCCATGAAATCCGAAACACCTCTAGTTTTGTTTTCTTCCAGTTGCGCTCCAGTTGTGTATATGCCGTAGTGGCAATAAAGAATGTACATTTATTTGAATTCTTATTTTTAATTACATTACATTATCTGGTTGTATAAGTCACAATTGAAACTGTTGATGATTGTTAAAATTTACCATTTAAAATGTTAGAAGATAATATTAACTAAATTAAATAACAAAATAAAAGTAATGATAAGAACATTATTTGTGTGAAATATGAAATGCTCTTTGAAGTCTGTAACTCTGTATCATCTGACAGCAGGCCACGATTGTAATTTTCATATTGTTTAAATTCCTCTTATTTAAGTGATCATTAATTTTGATGGTGTAAATGTGTAAATCTTTCTTGACTGCTGAATATATCACACACATACTGTAAGCTAGTATTCTCTTTATATTGTAACAGCTCAACCTAATCAGTGCCTAACATGCAAAAGAATCATCAGGAATTAACAAATATTCTCCGAAAACATTGGACACTACACAATATTTCCAGTATTATTATATACAGTACTTTAATGTACAATTACACCTGAATAGATCTCTTGCGCTCCTAAAAGCTTCTGTCGGTTAAGTAGGCCTAGTAGCAGCAGGTAAATACAGATAAAATAAAAACATAATTTAATATCAGTAAAATGAAATAGAAAGCAGCGCTTTCAGACGCTCACATCCACAAATGTAAACAGAACACTGACGTCTTCACTTCCAGGTCAAGAAGCTGTCCATCAAAAACTCAGTAGCCAATGAGAACACACTGCTACTAGCCCCCGCCCCCACAAGAGCAATGTGTCAGAACTGCGAACGCAAACTCAGGGAGCGTAAACGAAAACTTCAGAAGCGTAAATGAAAACTCTGGAAGCGCATTTGTAAGTTCAGATCAGCGAAAGAAATATGAGAAATAGTTAGCAAAACATGCAGTGTTTTAAAAACGAAGTCAAAAAATGTGCCCGCGATTTATTCTTTTTCAGTTTCAAAGATATTTTTTTCAGTTTCAATGTATATTTTCTTCAGTTTCTTGAAAAGTTACGTTCATTTTTTATTGGCACAAAAATAATTCCATAGAGATACAGCCTTACGTCTATTTTCGCAAGTGCTACGTAAAATTAGTTTGTACGTTTATCAAAAACGGTTAAGCGAATCAACTTGAATTCCATAACTTTTTGTCGGCACTGCCTGAAGATGATCTGGTGCAATTTTGGTATTAAAAATACTTTGCTTTCAAAACTTTAATAACCAAACCATTCTTAAGTCACAGAACAATTAGAAGCAACTTTTCCACCACTTAAGGCCACAACACTTCTTGCGGTCTGTTCATGTGCCACACAGGATTCAAACCCACAAACGGAACGGTTTAGGATTCATGACACGTGGTTTAGCAACTTGCGCCACTCAGAGGACGTATACTACAAAGCTGCAGAGGAGAGGCTTCAGTGTAAGAATGAGCACACAAAAGCAGGTTAACCAGATTAGCATGCTAAGCTAGCTTAATGCTAAAGTAGCTTATGACGTGGTACATCCAATCCTGGCAAAATAGATATCCTCGGATTCGACATGACGCAAGGAATCGATAGACACCAATTTTATGATTTTGCGACAAACTGTTAACAAGTTACAGCCTCTGAACCAATGTTGGGTCGAACTTGTTAAATTTGCGACATCATAACTTTTTTTTTCCAGTATAGCAAAAAAATCGGGAACAGTACTTCTGTGCGGCTCGGTCCGAAGATCATTTGAGCAAATTTTGGAAAATTTTGGACAAATTTTGAAGGAGGAGTAGTGAAAAAACTGTTTTACATTCGCTCCAATATGGCGGCCAGTCACATTGTTGAAAAATAGCATATGAGATATCGTTGAAATCGGCATAAGCCAAGGAATATATTGACATAAAGAAATCAAATTTCAAGCAATGTTAGCAAAAGTTATAAGCGTTTTTTCAAAAAACAATGATATCTCTGGAACACTAGGTGGCGCTGTGATCAAACTTCTCAGGTACCCTACGGGCATGGCCCCTAATAAAACTAACGGATACAATAGGTGCCTCAGCCCCTTCGGGGCTTGGCCCCTAATAATTAAAGCTGCAAGCAGCCTTTCTGGGGCCAAGCCTTCCAATGGTCCCATGGGTTCAAAAAGTAGTTAAAAATACTTTGCTTTCAAAATTTTAAAAGAAACTTTAATAACCAAACTATTCTTAAGTTACAGAACAATTATAAAGCAACTTTTCCACCACTTAGGCAACAATACTTCTTGCGGTCTGTTCATGTGCCACGCAGGATTCGAACCCACAAATGGAATGGTTCAGGTTTCATGACACATGGTTTAGCAACTTGCGCCACTCAGAGGACGTAAACTACAAGGCTGCATAGGAGAGGCTTCAGTGTAAGAATAAGCACACAAAATCATGTTAACGAGATTAGCATGCTAAGCTAGCTTAATGCTAATGAAGCTTATGGTTATCCTGATAGCTGAAGAGCCACATTAGAAAGAATGGCATCTGGTTAGCATGCTAACAAATTATTATGCTAAGCTAACTAGTATAAGGCAACAAACACAGGCTAGGTCAACTTCAAAGATGAATATCTCGGGAACGGTAGCGAATATCAAAAATATGTTCCGTCATTTCTGTGCGGCTCAGTCCACAGAACATCTAATCAAATTTTGGACCAAATTGAGCAAGATTTGAAGGAGGAGTAGCGAATTTTTATTTATTCATTTGTTCCAATATGGCGGATAGTCACATTATTGGAGAATGACAAATGAGATATCATCGGACTCAGCATACGCCAAGGAACATAATGACGTAAAGAAATCAAAATTTGAACAATGTTTTCAAAAGTTATAAGCGTTTTTGCAAAAGAGCTAATATCTCTGGAACACTAGGTGGCGCTATGTTCAGTCTTCTCATGTACTTTCAGGGCATTGTGTCGATCATCCATACTAAATTGTGTGAAGATATGTCAAATTGTTTAAAAGTTATTGGAAATTATGACAAAATTCAAAATGGAGGACACATGGTTCATCCGATCTTGACAAAATCAATATCCACGGATTTGGCATGATGCAAGGAATCCATAGATACCACATTTATGATTTTCTGACAAACTGTACAAAAGTTATTGGCCAAAAAAAAAAAAAATCATCTCATGACCTGTAGGTGGCGCTCTTCTCGAATTTGGCATTGACCCTGAGATCATGGTTCCGATGAAGCGTACCAATTTTCCTTTCGATTGATCAAACTTTGGCCGAGATAGAGCTTCTGAACCAATATTGTGTCAACCTTGTTAAGTTTGCAACACCATAACTTTTGATCAAAGATGAATTAAAAAAATCTGTTCAGTCATTTCTGTGCGGTTCAGTCCAAAGATCATCTGAGCCAATTTTCGTAAGAATTGAACAAAATTTGAATGATGAGTAGCAAAAAAACTTAACACAGTACTTTTCAAAATGGCTACTACTGTAATGGGCGGAGTCTTAATGTACGATGTTGATTGCAATCACCATAATGAGTGGATTCAGGTGTACTAAGATTCATTTTTCTAGATCAAAGGGTTCAAAAGTTATAACTATTTAAATGTTACATTTTTGAACTGGTGGTGGCGCTATAGAGTTTGTCCTAGAGGCTCAAAAATTGGTCCAATTACTATTCATTAGCATTTCTAGAAATGTACCAAATTTCATAATTTTCCTATGTACGGTTCATAGGGCTGCCATAGACTTCCACCGGGAAGAATAATAATAATAATTGAAAAACTAACGGATACAATAGGGTCTATCCCCTTCGGGGCTTGGCCCCTAATAAGAAAACTAACGGATACAATAGGTGCCTTGCCCTACGGGCATGGCCCCTAATAAAAGTAAATAATAATCTTATAACACACACACACTCATTCATTACCCAACACTCTTTCCCATATCCCATTTTATCCTCATATTCTATTAAACAAACCAGTTTCCCTTAAGAAAGTTAACAATATCCTAACCTGTGCTCTGTCACCTATGCTCAACAATCCTTTTAATGTTAATTCCTGCACCCCTAATTCCCTCAAATTATTTCTTATCACTCTCTGCACCTCATACCTCCTACATCTTATAATTATGTGATCCACTGACTCCTCTTCTGACACCACTCGTCAGAGTGGTGTCAGGCCTGTCTCGTGCTTTCCTATCATTTTTATTGATTTGTTCCTGTGTGCCTCTTCTTCTTCTTCTTCTTCTTCTCTTATTTAATGGCGGACTGCAAACAACGTTTAGGTGCATGCCGCCACCTACTGAACTGTGGAGTGTGTATTATCATGTCATTTTAAATTCTACTCCATAACCCTGAGTCTTTTAAAAAAGTAAATAGAGCCTTCCTAGTTATTCTTATTCTTATTCCTTCTCCTTCTCCTTCTGATCCCAGTATCCCTACCAGATTCCACTCCCTCCCTGCCTCCTGAACCTTATCTTTAAGCACCTGTCTTTCCACTTCATTCAATGTACAATAGGGGGTTAACGGTACATGTATTCGTACGGACCGTTTCGGTACAAGACTTTCGGTACGGTTCACATGTGCACCGAATGCAATCTTTCACGTAAATTAGGCTAGTTTTGTGTGCGGAACATGCGTCAATTCCGAGTTTCCACACAAACATATTAAGTGTCGGAAGTCTCCGCGTTGCACTGATTAAATCTGATTAATCGTTTTTGTGATTCAAATACATGTAAAATATTACCATAACATCTGTCTTCCTGTGTGCGGAAATTTGTTTATGTTGCTGTGACAACGAAACGCGCGCATGTGCGCCTGTGTTAAGAGAGCTTGTTGCTCCATGCGCGCTGATGTGCTCATCTGTTGACATTTCCAAATGCCTTTCAGTTGCTTAATAAAAGCGGGCTTTCCACACAAACAAACGTACATGTGTCATTAGTATGAGAAAAACAATGGGATTTAACTCTCGGGTCGGGCTCGGACATAAATATCTTTATGCCTGTCGGGCTTGGGTCGGGTTCGGTTACTGCTGTCTAAAATCTACTGCCTAAAATTCGGCCCGATCACCAGATACACGGCACGCTCGCTTTAGCCCAGCCTCTCGCTAGCTAGCGTCATGGCCAATATTGGTTTAAGAGTATTTTATTCAGTGGAGAACTTTGCAGCAGTATTTTATTTCTTATTCTTTTTTTATTTTATATATTTTTTATTAATTATATTTTATTAAAAAGTGGTGTTTAAAAAGTGTAAACAAATTTTTAAAAAAAAGTTTTAGTAAACAACCAGCAGTTTAATGTTTTGCATTTCTTTCCCTTACTGTACCGAAAATGAACCAAACCGTGACTTTAAAACCGAGGTACGTACCGAACCGTGATTTTTGCGTACCGTTACACCCCTAATGTACAATACAATATTACCTGTTCAACATTTTCTTTAGCCCCACAGTTCTCACCATTCCTTTTCCCCATTAAATATAATGTGCCATTCAGCCCTGTGTGATCCACTCTCAGTCTTGTCATTACAATTTTCTCACGCCTGGTCTTTTCCATATAATTCTTTATATATATTCTTTCATATATATATTCTTTAGTCTTCCTCCCATAGTTTCTGCCATATTTCAAGACCTTTCCTTTTAACCACTGCTTTACCTTCACCTTTTCCTAGTTGAATTGTAATTATAACTAGAATGTACATTTCCAGAAGAAAATGTGAATGGTGCTTGCAGTGGCAAAAAACACGACCCGGTTGCACATTATTGTGTACGGAACAACAACCATGTCTGTACGATGTTCTGGTGCTGTGATATGGCTTATTCATGTGTTTGTATGGTTACTAGGGTACTCTATATGGTTGCTATGGTGTGCTTATACAGTTTATGGGATGATATTTAAAGAGTAGTTGACTCCATGTTTCTCATGCATTCAGCATTGAACTCAGCATTTTCTTGGCATGATTTAGCACTTAGCTAATCAATATTAGCATGTAGCTATTCAATGCTAGCATGTATAACATGTCGGAAGTTCTGTTTGCTAGCATGAGTCAAAAGAGCCAACCCCCATCTCTATTCGATGTTCTGATGCAGAGATATATATGTCTTGCTGAACGGTTGCTAGGGTACTTTGTTTGGTTGCTATGGAGTGGTTTGGCAGCTGCCAATAATGAGACCCCAAAGGCTGCTTGTCAGTATGAATAATATAAACCAACTCCCACGCCTCTGTGACATTCATAATGGAAGATATCCTCTGTGGATATTGGTTGCTAAGGTGCTCGACAATGGTTGCTAGGGAGGGGCTAGGAAGTGTTGATGTGATTCATGATTGGCTGTTTGCTGGCCCGAGTCAAACGAGACCACCCTCATGTTTCTATGACTCTTCTATCCAAAGATATCCCTTTGATCTCTTTCAATGGAAGTCTATAGATTTTGTTGCTAAGGTGCTCTAAATGGTTGCTAGGGGCGTGGCCTGATAGCTTCACAAGGATCCCGAGAAACTGATTGGCCGTCTGAGTAAAATGAGCCCGCCCCCTTGTCTCTATGACACTGTGATCCAGAGTTATGTTCAATACAAAATCGCTTACTATAACTTACCATAGGAAGTCAATGGGGGAAATTTTGGGCTGCTCCTGCCCCCCAGGGGTGCAACTTTTACCCCATTGTGAGGTATGTTCTTACAGAGCCTGCCAGCCTCTTCAAATGTGGTCAATTTCACATTTCTGCGAAATCCTCGCTCTGAGCCGTGACTCGTCAAAGTTTGTCGCAATGTTAAGTCTATGGGATTTTTTCGGCGACTTTTTCGCCCCTGGGGCGAACACCGTACCCCCGATCTCTTATAAGAGTCATAGCACACCATTCCAAACTAGGCCGCACGTTTTGACACCTCATTCATGGGTCTGTGACAAAAACTGCGGGTGGAGTAGCGCGTTAAAATTTCGGCGGGACAAAAAGAGCAATAGCAATACTGTTGCTTGCAAAAACCAAGCACCATTAATTACTTTTAGCAGTGCCTCTTTTGGCCAGTTTATCTGCCATCTCGTTCCCTTTAACCCCCTCATGTGCTGGCACCCAACAAAACTGAATATCTATGCCACCCCGATGTAATCTAAATAAACTGTTAAAAAGTTATATTAGAAGATCCTCTCTTATTGATATTACTTCCTGAATACTTTTAATTACGGCCAAAGAGTCTGTGCACAGTACAACCCTATCAGGTCTGACCTCTTCAACCCACTGTAGTGCAATAATGACTGCTACTATTTCTGCTGTGTACACTGATAAATTTTTGCGTCAGATAGTCTTTTGGAGAAATGGATTTTAAATTCTGGTATACATATTCCAACTCCCACACTCACACATTCCTGTTTATTCTTGGATCCGTCTGTATAAATCTTTAAATAATTATAGTAACTCTTTCTTATGTAAAGGTTTGTTTTAACTCCTATTTCCTCCATTCTCCATTCTCTTCTTTCCAATATATTAATATCAACCTTTACTTCTGGAAAGAGCCATGGTGGAATTTTACTAACTGGATTGGCCGTGGTGAAATTTAAGGCTTCCATTTCATATTCCCTCACTCTCATTTCTCTTGTCCATCCTAAACCAAGCCCCTGAAACTTGGAATACTCCCAACATTCCTGTATTGTTTCTTTTGCTGGGTTTTCTTTCCCACTTCCTTTCAATCTAATCCAATACGCCATCGCCAGTTTCTCTCTTCTTAACTCCAAAGGTATCTCTCCTGCTTCTATGAGTATAGCATTAATGGGTATTGTCTTAACAGCTCGATCTATGTGCCTCCTAGGTAATGAGAAGCCTTTATAGGCCATCAGTTAGGACTAAAGCAGCTGATATCAATTAGTACTGATAGGGGGGCAGGGTTTCTCTCTCAATACTGACAGATTTCAGGTGATCTCCTGGCTTTCTATGCCATTTTGCACCTTGTTATCTTCATGTGTTCAATACTTATTCCCTGTGTCATTTCACTTTATTTATTATGACTCAACTTGTATACTTAAATGTTCTGATTTCTTTGTATGAATTCAATATTTGGCTTGATGGCTACATCAGGTGGAAATTTTGTGTCAATAGCCCACTTAGAAATCCCCTTACTGATAAAAATGCTGATGTGTCAAATACTTATTTTCCCCGCTGTAGCTTTAGACCTCATTGGCAAGGACGTTCTCATGTCACCAAGAGTACAATTAAACCTTTCATTTTGAACGTTACGCATTGGGTGATAGGGTGTGGAATGAGATTTGGCAACACCTGACAATTTTAACATTTCCACAATCAAAGAACTTTTAAAATGTGTGCCCTTGTCTGAATGAATCCATCCTGGAAACCCATATACACAAAATAAATTGTTCCACAGAACCTAGGCAACGGACTGGGCAAATTGGACAAATGTGCGCATATGGAAGTTTTGTGATGTGGTCGATTATTACTAACACATCTCTTACATTGCGTCACGTACAGTTTTGTGTCTTTTCCCATGTCTCGCTAGCCAAAGAGTGTGGTGCTGGCCCTGGTGACCACATCTGAATATGCATCATGCACCCCTTTCATTACCAAGCCACTTAAGGCTGCCGGCAAAACATACTGGAAAGACCTTTTCTTGGTCGTCGGATTCTTAGACACACGGTAAAGTATACCTAACCTGATTGTGAATTTGTCCCATTTTTGGAGTGTTCATACAGTTTCTTTTGACTCATTACCTTTTTCTCTTCTAGAAGACCTTGCCATATAAAGAACCTCACCCTACTTATCACTGGACCATGGCATTGCTTGTTGAGCAAATCTGCATGGGTGTTTATTGAGTGGACACTGTACCGCATCCTCCAAACCTCCATACAAATGCTGTACATTAGTGACTTCTCTAACAGCCGCACCTTCCTCCCAGTGATGGTGAGAACGGAGTACATCCGACTTCTCCTCACAGAACACTTGCCCCCAAACAAAAACTCTGAACCAGGTGAGTGACCCTTAAAGAAGAATAAAGCATCAACAAACAGGACAATATATTCAGCACGGGGTTACAAAGGTTGTTAAATACATGCATTAAATCAATTCATGTGATCACCTAGCATGCATAATTTCATTGCATTGCAAACCTCAAAGCCATAGAAATCACTTAAATACCACACCGATAAATACACACCAAATATCAGGACATACCATCAATACCATTCACGCTAAATACATAGCCATCGTCAATATACCGTCTAAAAGGCATATGGAAGATAACAACCTGCTCTCCTAACCCCTTACTCACACATGTGGGACCAGTAGTTGCACACGTAAATTAGGGCCTCCCCTGCGAACAAAGCAATACCAACAGACACATCAACAACAGTAAAAATGAGAGTGTACTGCTGGCTTCCTTACCCGCTACCAGACGTGGGTTACTGCATTCAAGGAAATCAACGGTGGCCGCCAAACTTAAGGGGGGAAACCCCAGCAAAATATCCCTCCAAGTCCGTTCACACGCGTCGTACAACTATCTCCAACCCACGTCCTGGCACGGCAGCCTCGGCAAGGAACTGTTGCAGCAGCAACAACAAAAACCCTCCCAAACAACAAATACACCATACCTTTATAGCTTTGATCCCTGATTGCTAATGCAACGCAGGTGTTTTCTCTTCCCCGGCACTTCATGAGGAAAACACTGTGGACGCTACTAGCGTCGCCAATCCCCTTATTTGGGATGAGCCGCTTACACTAGGAAACTTTGTTTTGTTTACTGTGGTAAAACACGCGCTGAAGTCGCGTTTGTTTGTTGTCGTGCATCTCGCGTGGCTTTTGAGTTTCGCTCTGCTAACTAGTTGGGTGGGGTCAAAGCCAGTTAAAGTACTTATTTTACTGTGTTTGCCAGTACTTGTCAGAAGAAGCAGTCGAGCAACAAGAGATCATCAGTTGTAAGTGTTAACTTTTCTCATTAGATTTTAGCACAGATCTTCGTTGCTAGGAAACTTTGTTTTGTTTACTGTGTTTCCTGTGGTAAAACGAGATGGCCTTAGAAGAGGTAATGCCTCCGTCCGATTGCCCATCGGGTCGGTTATTCGTGCCGGAGGGAGTCCGGTCCGACGTTATTCGGTGGGCTCATAGTTCCAATGTGGCGTGTCATCCGGAAGTGAGTCGTACCAGGTTTTTAGTTAAACAACGATCCTGGTTGCCTTATATGGCTCTTGATATTCGGGATTTTGTTTTGGCCTGCTCGGTTTGTGCCCATGGCAAGACTTCCAATCGACCCCCGGATGGGTTGCTTCAACTGCTGTCTATCCCTTCGAGACCATGGTCCCATATTGCGCTAGATTTCGTCATGTTATTTTTCCCAGTCTGGAATCCGAAGTCACGGTTCCCTCTGCTCACGCCTTCGTCCAGAGGTGTCACCACACATGGAGAAGAGCCTGTGAGACTCTCTTTCAGGTGGGAGCGCGCACCAAGGCTCAGGCCGATCGCCACTGGCTGATGCCTCCCGTATGCGTCGTTGTTCAAAAAAAAAGTGTGGCTTTCTTCTAAGAACATTCCTCTCTGTTCCATTAGTAATAAACTGGCTCCCAAATTTATCGACTTGTTCACTGTCACCAAGATTCTTAGCCCAGTGGCAGTCCGCCTCAAACTCCCTCCTGCGTACAGGAGAATTCATACCGTCTTTCATGTCTCCAAATTAAATCCCGTGTTTCATTCTCATATTAATCCGCCTGCCCCAGTTCCTACCCCGCCGCGTCTCGTAGATGGGGAACCAGCCTATTCAGTTCTACAAACTTTGGACGCGAGAAGGACGGGACGCAGATTTCAGTACTTGGTGGACAGGGAGGGTTACGGTCCGGAGGAGAGAAGTTGGGTCCCTGCTAGGGACATCCTGGATCACTCCCTTATTGATGAATACAATCAACGGGTAAGTTCTCCTGGGAGCGTCAGGAGGCACTCCTAAGAGGGGGGGTACTGTCACGGTTCATGGGTTCACTGACTCGCCCTCGCTCTGTGTGTGTGTGAGTGTGGGGGTGGCTCATTATCGCTGCAGATGAGCTTATCAGCGCCAGCTGTCTCTTATTTAGCTAGGGCTGTAACGGTATACCGGTATGGGGGTTAATTGCGATATCGACATGTACGATTATCATATCGTGCACATTTGCTTATCCGTGGTTTAAAAAATAAAATAAAAAATAAAACCAGAATTCACCCGCACTGCCGCATGCAACTTCTTTCAGCTTGACTGCTTAGACTCCACCCATACCTGTACAGCGCTGAAAATGTCCGAGACAGAGGCTGTGAATCTCTATCTCCCGCCGAATTTTTTTTTAATCTGCAGTATGGGAATATTTTGGATATCCGAAAAACGATCGTGGTGTTGTCCTTAAAGATGGAGATCCAGTTTGCAAGATATGTGGACGAAGAGTGGCTGCAAAAGGAGGAAACACGTCGAACATGTTCTCCCATATTCGGGAACATCATCCCTCCGTGAAGATAAAGGTAATTCATAACTTTTATAACTTAAGGCCATATTATTTCTGTCATGCTGAGGGAATCCCGGTCTGTCAAAAAGACGCACACCAGTCTTTTTGCGTTACAATACAGATGCCACGTAAAATGTGCGATTTGATAGATACTAGATGGATGAATAAATCAAAATATAGCTGTGCAGTAAATCAAATCGCGATGTGCGTGTCTGTGAATATACAGCGCAAAAAGACTGGTGTGCGACCCCCTTAATTCTATATTCAGCGTGTCTCTATAAATGAGCAGCGCCGTTTCTTCTAGTAGATCTAGTACACACTCAAGTACGCATGATGCTCATGGTTTTTAAAGCATC
>JARPMJ010006626.1:0-2500 GCA_033366665.1 Phoxinus dragarum
TCCTCTGTCGGACTGTTCTTCCGTCTGGTTCTGAACAATCATTGTTGATGTTTCACAGAAACCTTGAAACTGGCTCTTGATACTCTTGTATTATATGATGAAGGAGGTTCTGCTGTCGCTCGAGGAGAGTGTGTGACACACACACACCCAGAGCTGAACAACACACACACACCCAGAGCTGAACAACACACACACACTCGCTGTGCTCCAGTGTCCGTGACGTTTTACAGTACTAGCGCTTGCCGTGGGGTTGAGGGACACATTCTGGTCCTGTCAATCATTTATATTATATTTCAGTAATTACACTAATGAGAAGTGTGTGTGTGCGTGTGTGTGTGTGTGTGTGTGGTGCGTCAGACAGATGCGCTGATGTTTGACAAACACAACTAAGTCTATAGAGATTTCGAACATGATCGTCGTTGACTCAATCCCGCGTGTTAACCGCGTCTGAGCGACTGAAGTGTTTGAGTTTGAGTGTGTTCGAGGACACACACACACCACACACACACACACACACACACACACACACCCTGCTTGATCTCATGAAAGACGCGTGTCAGGTTGTGTCTCCACATTTACAGTAACGATGATTGGTCATCATCCCAAGATGTGTGTGTGCAGCGATTGATCACATCCACAATAAAAGTGTGTTTACATAATATATGTGTGTGTGTGTGTGTGTGTGTGTGTGTGTATAATTATTTTGTATTTATAAATACACACACATGCATGTATATATTTAAGATTTTTGTATTTATATATAAACATACAGTCAAATCACAGATTAATCAGACGCCAGACATCATGTGACGTGTGTCCACTAGTGTGATCAGGACACTACAGCTCATCTCTGTGCGTGAGCACACACACACACACACACACACACACACACACACACACACACACACACACACACACTCTTCATACAGAGACACCAGTGACACTGATCCGGCCACTCTGAGCTGGTCATGTTCTGCTGAAGTGTGTGTCTGTAACTGCTAATGCTCTTTACACACACACACACACACACACACACACACTGAACACACACACACACACACACACACACACACACACTGAACACATGAAGCTTTGCTTGGTCACTGGTTGAGCTAAACTGGTATTATCTAATTGTGTAGTTAAATTTACCAGCTGACAGATATTCAACATAATTGTGTGTGTGTGTGTGTGAGTGTGAGACAGTCTAACAGAAGTGTGTGTGTGTGTGTGTGTGTGTGTGAGACAGTCTAACAGAAGTGTGTGTGTGTGTGTGTGTGAGACAGTCTAACAGAAGTGTGTGTGTGTGTGTGAGTGTGAGACAGTCTAACAGAAGTGTGTGTGTGTGTGTGTGTGTGTGTGTGAGACAGTCTAACAGAAGTGTGTGTGTGTGTGTGTGTGTGTGTGTGTGTGAGACAGTCTAACAGAAGTGTGTGTGTGTGTGTGAGTGTGAGACAGTCTAACAGAAGTGTGTGTGTGTGTGTGTGTGTGAGTGTGAGACAGTCTAACAGAAGTGTGTGTGTGAGTGTGAGACAGTCTAACAGAAGTGTGTGTGTGTGTGTGTGTGTGTGTGTGAGACAGTCTAACAGAAGTGTGTGTGTGTGTGTGAGTGTGAGACAGTCTAACAGAAGTGTGTGTGTGTGTGTGTGTGTGTGTGTGAGTGTGAGACAGTCTAACAGAAGTGTGTGTGTGTGTGTGTGTGTGTGTGTGTGAGACAGTCTAACAGAAGTGTGTGTGTGTGTGTGAGTGTGAGACAGTCTAACAGAAGTGTGTGTGTGTGTGTGTGAGACAGTCTAACAGAAGTGTGTGTGTGTGTGTGTGTGTGAGACAGTCTAACAGAAGTGTGTGTGTGTGTGTGTGTGTGAGACAGTCTAACAGAAGTGTGTGTGTGTGTGTGTGTGAGTGTGAGACAGTCTAACAGAAGTGTGTGTGTGTGTGTGTGTGTGAGTGTGAGACAGTCTAACAGAAGTGTGTGTGTGTGTGTGTGAGACAGTCTAACAGAAGTGTGTGTGTGTGTGTGTGTGTGAGACAGGTCTAACAGAAGTGTGTGTGTGTGTGTGTGAGACAGTCTAACAGAAGTGTGTGTGTGTGTGTGTGTGTGTGTGTGTGTGTGTGTGTGTGTGAGACAGTCTAACAGAAGTGTGTGTGTGTTAGACAGTCTAACAGAAGGATGGACAAAACCTGTCAAATATCAACTGAGTTCTGTCATATTTCATCACCATTTTCTAAACTATAGCGAATAAACTGATGATGTGAGTAAACTTTGGTTTGACTGTAAATACTTGCAAATCTTTCTCAAATATATACATGCATGTGTGTGTATGTACAAAATAATTATACACACACACACACACACATATATTATGTAAACAAACTTTTATTTTGGATGCGATTAACCGTGAATAATTGTTGCACAGCCCTATTACACACACACACACACACACACACGCGCACACACACACACACACACACTTATTTATTGATGTGTTGGCTCTTCTGTATC
>JARPMJ010006626.1:7500-42500 GCA_033366665.1 Phoxinus dragarum
CTCACTCAGAGGAACACACACACACTCACTCACTCAGAGGCAGGGGCGTAATTTGTGGGGGGGTTAGGGGGGACATAACCCCCCCAATATTTAAATCTATGCATTACAACCCCCCCACAACCCCCCCAATATTTATACCATGATCACATGAAAACCCCCCCAATGTTCAAACCAAATCTACACCCTTGCTCAGAGGAACACACACACACACTCGCTCACTCACTCAGAGGAACACACACACACTCGCTCACTCACTCACTCAGAGGAACACACACACACACTCGCTCACTCACTCACTCAGAGGAACACACACACTCATGCTCACTCACTCACTCAGAGGAACACACACACACATGCTCACTCACTCACTCACTCACTCACTCACTCACTCAGAGGAACACACACACACACTCACTCACTCACTCAGAGGAACACACACACACATGCTCACTCACTCACTCACTCACTCAGAGGAACACACACACATGCTCACTCACTCACTCACTCACTCACTCAGAGGAACACACACACACACTCACTCACTCACTCAGAGGAACACACACACACATGCTCACTCACTCGCTCACTCACTCAGAGGAACACACACACACACTCGCTCACTCACTCAGAGGAACACACACACATGCTCACTCACTCACTCAGAGGAACACACACACACTCGCTCACTCACTCACTCAGAGGAACACACACACACATGCTCACTCGCTCACTCACTCACTCAGAGGAACACACACACACATGCTCACTCACTCACTCACTCAGAGGAACACACACACACACACACTCACTCACTCACTCACTCAGAGGAACACACACACACACTCGCTCACTCACTCAGAGGAACACACACACATGCTCACTCGCTCACTCACTCACTCAGAGGAACACACACACATGCTCACTCGCTCACTCACTCACTCAGAGGAACACACACACACTCGCTCACTCACTCACTCAGAGGAACACACACACACACATGCTCACTCGCTCACTCACTCACTCAGAGGAACACACACACACACTCACTCACTCACTCACTCACTCAGAGGAACACACACACACTCGCTCACTCACTCAGAGGAACACACACACACTCGCTCACTCACTCACTCAGAGGAACACACACACACTCGCTCACTCACTCACTCAGAGGAACACACACTCACACACTCACTCACTCACTCAGAGGAACACACACACACACTCACTCACTCACTCACTCACTCAGAGGAACACACACACACTCGCTCACTCACTCAGAGGAACACACACACACTCGCTCACTCACTCACTCAGAGGAACACACACACACTCGCTCACTCACTCACTCAGAGGAACACACACTCACACACTCGCTCACTCACTCAGAGGAACACACACACACTCGCTCACTCACTCACTCAGAGGAACACACACACACTCGCTCACTCACTCACTCAGAGGAACACACACACACACACTCTCTCACTCACTCAGAGGAACACACACACACTCGCTCACTCACTCACTCAGAGGAACACACACACACACTCGCTCACTCACTCACTCAGAGGAACACACACACACACACACACTCACTCACTCACTCAGAGGAACACACACACACTCGCTCACTCACTCACTCAGAGGAACACACACACACACACACACTCTCTCACTCACTCAGAGGAACACACACACACACACACACTCGCTCACTCACTCACTCAGAGGAACACACACTCTCTCACTCACTCAGAGGAACACACACACACTCGCTCACTCACTCAGAGGAACACACACACACACTCGCTCACTCACTCACTCAGAGGAACACACACACACTCACTCACTCACTCAGAGGAACACACACACACACTCGCTCACTCGCTCACTCAGAGGAACACACACACACACTCGCTCACTCGCTCACTCAGAGGAACACACACACACACTCGCTCACTCACTCACTCAGAGGAACACACACACACACTCGCTCACTCACTCACTCAGAGGAACACACACACACACTCGCTCACTCACTCACTCAGAGGAACACACACACACACTCGCTCACTCACTCACTCAGAGGAACACACACACACTCACTCACTCACTCAGAGGAACACACACACACACACTCGCTCACTCGCTCACTCAGAGGAACACACACACACACTCGCTCACTCGCTCACTCAGAGGAACACACACACACACTCGCTCACTCACTCACTCAGAGGAACACACACACACACTCGCTCACTCGCTCACTCAGAGGAACACACACACACACTCGCTCACTCGCTCACTCAGAGGAACACACACACACACTCGCTCACTCACTCACTCAGAGGAACACACACACACACTCGCTCACTCACTCACTCAGAGGAACACACACACACACTCGCTCACTCGCTCACTCAGAGGAACACACACACACACTCGCTCACTCACTCACTCAGAGGAACACACACACACACTCGCTCACTCACTCACTCAGAGGAACACACACACACTCACTCACTCACTCAGAGGAACACACACACACACTCGCTCACTCGCTCACTCAGAGGAACACACACACACACTCGCTCACTCGCTCACTCAGAGGAACACACACACACACTCGCTCACTCACTCACTCAGAGGAACACACACACACTCGCTCACTCGCTCACTCAGAGGAACACACACACACACTCGCTCACTCGCTCACTCAGAGGAACACACACACACACTCGCTCACTCACTCACTCAGAGGAACACACACACACACACTCACTCACTCACTCAGAGGAACACACACACACTCGCTCACTCACTCACTCAGAGGAACACACACACACTCGCTCACTCACTCACTCAGAGGAACACACACTCTCTCACTCACTCAGAGGAACACACACACACTCGCTCACTCACTCACTCAGAGGAACACACACACTCGCTCACTCACTCACTCAGAGGAACACACACTCACACACTCACTCACTCACTCAGAGGAACACACACTCGCTCACTCACTCAGAGGAACACACACACACACTCGCTCACTCACTCACTCAGAGGAACACACACTCACACACTCACTCACTCACTCAGAGGAACACACACTCGCTCACTCACTCAGAGGAACACACACACACACTCGCTCACTCACTCACTCAGAGGAACACACACTCACTCACTCACTCAGAGGAACACACACACACTCGCTCACTCACTCACTCAGAGGAACACACACACACACTCGCTCACTCACTCACTCAGAGGAACACACACACACACTCGCTCACTCACTCACTCAGAGGAACACACACTCTCTCACTCACTCAGAGGAACACACACACACTCGCTCACTCACTCACTCAGAGGAACACACACACACACTCGCTCACTCACTCACTCAGAGGAACACACACTCACACACTCACTCACTCACTCAGAGGAACACACACTCACTCACTCACTCAGAGGAACACACACACACACTCGCTCACTCACTCACTCAGAGGAACACACACACACTCGCTCACTCACTCACTCAGAGGAACACACACACTCGCTCACTCGCTCACTCACTCAGAGGAACACACACACACACTCGCTCACTCACTCACTCACTCAGAGGAACACACACACACTCACTCACTCACTCAGAGGAACACACACACACACTCGCTCACTCGCTCACTCACTCAGAGGAACACACACACACACTCGCTCACTCACTCACTCACTCAGAGGAACACACACACACTCGCTCACTCACTCAGAGGAACACACACACACACTCGCTCACTCACTCAGAGGAACACACACACACACTCGCTCACTCACTCAGAGGAACACACACACACACACACACACTCACTCACTCAGAGGAACACACACACACACTCGCTCACTCACTCAGAGGAACACACACACACACACACACACTCACTCACTCAGAGGAACACACACACACACTCGCTCACTCACTCAGAGGAACACACACACACACACACACACTCACTCACTCAGAGGAACACACACACACACTCGCTCACTCACTCAGAGGAACACACACACACACACACACACTCACTCACTCAGAGGAACACACACACACACTCGCTCACTCACTCAGAGGAACACACACACACACACACACACTCACTCACTCAGAGGAACACACACACACTCACTCACTCAGAGGAACACACTGAAGAACATCAACAGTTTAATAAAGACGTTATATTTGCACACACAGTGTTCTGGCCGCTTGATAAACTGAAGGTTGAGCCGCTGTCGTCACTCGGACTGTTTTAAACATCGTCTTTACGAACTTTCTGATCCGGCAAGTGTCAGTCTCACAGAAGCCTCTGGAGGAGAGACACTCAGAGTTAATCAGTGACATCTCCATCTGTGTCCCGGAGACGAGGGAGAGTCTGACGGGGACAACATCACTGACGAACTCTTAATACACTCCGGGAAGATGTGTGTGTGTGTGTGTGTGTGTGAATCTGTGTGTGTGTGTGTGTGTATGAATCTGTGTGTGTGTGTGTGTGACACTGTGTGTGTGAATCTGTGTGTGTGTGTGTGTGTATGAATCTGTGTGTGTGTGTGTGTATGAATCTGTGTGTGTGAATCTGTGTGTGTGTGTGTGTGTGTGTGTGAATCTGTGTGTGTGTCTGTGTGTGTGTGTGTGAATCTCTGTGTGTGTGTGTGTGTGTGTATGAATCTGTGTGTGTGTGTGTGTGTGTGTGTGTGACTGTGTGTGTGACTCTGTGTGTGTGAATCTGTGTGTGTGTGTGTGTGTGTGTATGAATCTGTGTGTGTGTGTGTGTGTGTGTGTGTGTGAATCTGTGTGTGTGTGTGTGTGTGTGTATGAATCTGTGTGTGTGTGTGTGTGTGTGTGACTCTGTGTGTGTGAATCTGTGTGTGTGTGAATCTGTGTGTGTGAATCTGTGTGTGTGACTCTGTGTGTGTGAATCTGTGTGTGTGAATCTGTGTGTGTGTGAATCTGTGTGTGTGAATCTGTGTGTGTGAATCTGTGTGTGTGTGAATCTGTGTGTGTGAATCTGTGTGTGTGAATCTGTGTGTGTGTGTGTGTGTGTGTGTGTATGAATCTGTGTGTGTGTGTGTGTGTGTGTGAATCTGTGTGTGTGTGTGTGTGTGTATGAATCTGTGTGTGTGTGTGTGTGTGTGTGTGTGTGTGACTCTGTGTGTGTGACTCTGTGTGTGTGAATCTGTGTGTGTGTGAATCTGTGTGTGTGTATGAATCTGTGTGTGTGTGTGTGTGTGTGTGTATGAATCTGTGTGTGTGTGTGTGTGTGTGTGACTGTGTGTGTGTGTGAATCTGTGTGTGTGTGTGTGTGTGTGTGTGTGTGTATGAATCTGTGTGTGTGTGTGTGTGTGTGTATGAATCTGTGTGTGTGTGTGTGTGTGTGTGTGTATGAATCTGTGTGTGTGTGTGTGTGTGTGTGTGTGTGTGTGTGTGTGTGTGTGTGTGTGAATCTGTGTGTGTGTGTGTGTGTGTATGAATCTGTGTGTGTGTGTGTGTGTGTGTGTGTGTGTGTGGACTCTGTGTGTGTGACTCTGTGTGTGTGAATCTGTGTGTGTGTGAATCTGTGTGTGTGTATGAATCTGTGTGTGTGTGTGTGTGTGTGTGTGTATGAATCTGTGTGTGTGTGTGTGTGTGTGTGACTGTGTGTGTGTGTGTGAATCTGTGTGTGTGTGTGTGTGTGTGTGTGTATGAATCTGTGTGTGTGTGTGTGTGTGTATGAATCTGTGTGTGTGTGTGTGTGTGTGTGTGTGTGTGTGTGTGTGTGTGTGTGTGTGTGTGTATGAATCTGTGTGTGTGTTTACACTACCGCTCAAAAGATTGGAATACTGACATTTTTTTCAATGTTTTTGAGTCTCTTCTGCTCACCAAGACTCGGTGTGTGCGTTCAGTATGTGTTCAGTATGTGTTCAGTGTGTGTGATCCGTGTGTGTGATCCGTGTGTGTGATCTGTGTGTCCTCTGCAGAATGAAGCGCGCCGCCTCACTGAACTTCCTGAACCGGACGGGTGACGAGTCCCACCAGGTGACCGCTACTCCCTGACCCGTCCATCGATGACACTTCTGTATTCTGTAAAGCTGTGACTCCAGCGCTCCCGAGACTCGTAACTATAATGCTCCAGATCTGCAGAGGTGGAAAGTCCAGGTTCAGAAAGTAAAAGTCCTCCTCAGTATTTTGTTCCAATCACCTGGATTTGCTAATTAGCACAGTTTTTCAGCAGGAGAACTAATTAGTGAAATCAGCTGACTGAGATCATGGCTGGAATAAACAATGGCAGGACTTTTACTTTCTGACCGCTGGACTTCACCTCTGCAGATATACTATATATTCCGCCAATTATAGTAGTGTTCATTACCACAGCAGATTGTGATTTAGTTTTAGTCACGAAATCGACAGTAGATTTAGTCAACTAAAATCTAATGGGTTAAATTGTTAAATTTAGTTAAATTGTAATGCATTCATTTATTTTTATTTTATTTTTTTCAGACTCTGGGCGGCAGACTGAGAGACAGCCGAGGTTTGAGCTCCAGTGATGTGGATCTGTACAACAGCAGCTAAACCTGTCCTCGACCACACACACACACACACACACACACACACACACACACACACACACTCTCTCTCATGTAACCCCTAGTGAGGGATGGTCCCGGTGAACATTAATAACTGATGCTGCTTTGGTTAATATGATTAATGAGCCAGAAACTGTACAGCACTAGAGTTACGGTAGAGATGTAGTTTACATGGACGCTGTTAGAGATTCACTGGAGATGATATTTATGATCTGCTGATGTTTTATGATATCTGTGTCTCTCAGAGAGGACACATTGAGTTCCTATAATCGGTTTATAGGGGATTTTGAAACTGAATGTAAGAGAATTTGCAGTGTTGAAATCATGAAGATCACACATAATAATCAGCACTGCTTTAGTCCTGTGCGGAGGATGTTTACAATGCCGTCTGTTCTCAGGACACACACACACACTCACACACACTCTCTCACGCACACACACACACGTGACGCTGCGTCTCAGAAAGGTCAATATATCATGAATAATCAGTTCAGATTTGTATAATGTGCAGCACAGATATGAGGTTATCTACAGAAACTAGATATCTGGGTAATAATCTGCAAGACTGCTCATAAATACACTGGATTATGTCGCCTTGAACCATTTTTGCTATTTATATCTCCAGATGGGTTACTTACGCAGGGCATCACTGTAAACACTGGTATCAGGGGTTTCTATATATTTGAGTAAGTGGGTTATTGCATGAATATTATATATATATATATCGACTCAGGTTTTGTTGTACTACTGTTGTCAGTCGAGTGCCTGAATAATGAAACGCTGAGTCCGAAGCACAGATTTATCATCATCTGTCGCTACAGGACCTCACGCTGACATATGAATGTTTATGGGTTACAATATTTTTTGGGTGTAAATATTATGGATGATCCTCTCAGTTTGTAAATCTATTTTATAAAGAGCAAAAGGAAAACACTGGGGATCCTGCTGGTTTTATATTGGCGTTTTACTGGTGAACGAATCCAAGCGTTCTCAGGTGAAGAGGATTCTGGGAGGAAAAGCCTTAGTCACTTATGATCATCTGAGATTATGATTATGATGATGATATAGTGATCTGTCTCTTTGCTATCAAACCACTTTTTTGTGTGGTAGAGAATGTCGACCAAAGCTGAGAAATGATGTTCTTTGAGATTATATTTCTGATATTTGTGTGATCTGAGGTCATATTGGTTCTTGAGGAGGTTTATATCTGTAATCTTAGTTTCCGTTATGTCATTTGTTTCTGTAAATGGGTCAAGAAAATAATGTTCTCAAGACAATAATAAATTGTGCCAATTTTTACACTCCTGTCTAAGATTATTTTACTTCCTTTAAAACATTTCTCATTGTAAAATTAGTTAGAAGGTCATTTCTATAATGCTGATTTTTTTTGTCGTTTTCGTAAAGCAAAACAATATTAGACAAATCTGCAGCTCAGTAGGAATTAACAGCTTATTATTCTGTGGTTAGACTATATCTTTAATTCACATATGATATCACATATGTTATTTCAGTATCAATGCAGTGAGCAGTCGAACGCGCTTCCCGCCTAAACAGGTACGTCACCTGCCGCCACAAAAAAAGCGCGCGCCGCTGCCATTCAAAAACTAACGGCAGTTTTGTCAGTTAAACGAATAGACTTTAAAAACACACGGATAAAAGAACCGCGAAACTGTTTACTACTGACAGACTGAAGTGGAGAGAAGCAGAGTTGCCCACGAAACAACAGTAAGTTATGTGGTGTGAAATAATTTTGATTAGTTTAGCATATTTAAAGTTAACTGAGTGTAAGTTAGTTAGATAATTATCAGGGCGCATGTATTGCCCGGTTACATACTGAATAGTTCATTAGACCTTTTTAACTTCTTACAATATATGACTAAAACAATCGTCATAAACATTGTTCACAGTTTGAACGCTCTGGTTTCCTTTCATTTATTTTCAAGATCTGAGGTGAATTATTCATCGGCTATAAAGGTCACGCAAAATGATGTATTACAATATAATATTTAACATAACGCATAAAAAGTCGCTGGGATGATAGTCATAGAAACTCGATTAATATTGAAAATATGCATTTTATTGCCTGCGCGTTTAGGTACATGTTTGGCGTTTATAGCTAAATTAAGGGGTTTATATATGTGTTTACGAGCTTTTATGATACTTTACATTGTTTTGGACACCTCGCCATCAAGCGTAAATTAAAACAGCGATTTTGTGAAGAGAAAGAGGTAAATCTGTCATGTGGTCGTCGTTTCCCGGTGCTGCCAGCGGGATGCAGCATTGGACCCGTTTACCGAACATGAGAATGAGAGAGCCGAAACCGGAAGCTGGAGAGAGAGAGAGAGAGAGAGAGAGAGAGAGAGAGAGAGAACCCGGGACCGAGGAAAGTGACCCGCAGTTTCTCACGGACTACAGGCGGATCCCGTGAGGAGAACCGAGACTCGTACCGAGACTCCTCAGGAATAGAGCGATCCCTCACCGGACTCTTCTAATGTCCTCGAACTCATAGCGCGCCTCGTTTACATCTCAGTGTGCGGTGAAGGAGAATAACCGTCATTTCTGGGCACTTTGTGAACGCGTCTGACCTGCGCAGCTGCACCTGCGCGTCCCGGAAAACATGGACGGATCACCGGGGACCGACACCGAGAGGAGCTCCAGAACAACAACACGCCGGACACGGAGACCCGACGGGAGTCTGCGAGCCTTCTTCATCATGTGTTTCAAAGGTAACATCTTTTCACCTGGACACACACACACACACACACACACACACACACACACACACACACTAGTTACCTGAGTCGGTCTGGATCATATGGAAGCCCATTTCCGCCACATGAGGAAAAAAATCATGTTTTGATGGTAAATCATAATTATGAAATTAATTATAAGTCGAAATGATGACATACTAATGACTTAATATGTCATTGTTCTGACTTGGTATGTCATAATTAAGATGATATTATTTTAAAATGTAAAAACAAATTGGTTACACTTTTTCAAGTTGACATTGTTACAGTGTAATTACATAAACAAGTGCAATAACTACATGTTTACTCCAGTTAGTTAGGGTTAAGGGTTAAGACTTGGGTTAGGGTTAGTTACTTGTAATTATGCGTAATTTACTGTTATTGCTATACATGTAACGTGTAACTACGTCACCTTAAAATAGTTACCAAAAAAGTAAGCGATTTAAATGATTCGAAATGATGAGATAAAAAGGTGAAATTATGACTTTTAAAGTCTTAATTTCGACTTTAATGTCAATTTCAACTTAGTATGTAATAAATTTAAAATTTGTATCTCATAAATGACAGTGTATAATCTAGATTTTTTAAAATGATTTTCAAAAGCATGATTTTTTCCTTATGTGAAATGGGCTTCTATAATAATAACGCATTTCCGTGTTTTCTCGTATTTTTCATTTGAAGGTTTCAGGAAGAGTTGAGCTGTGATGTTGAGATCTGAATTCATCATTTATTGGCCGCAGATGATCAGTGTCTGTGGAAATGAGCTTCAGATCTCCTGAATACTGATAGACTGTTTGTAAATGAACAGTCCAGATCCTGTATAAAGCTTTAATATCGTTCAGATGTCAGTTTTCAGCTGTGATTGAGCTGTCAGTGAGGATATCACATCACATAATCACATCATATCATAACATCACATCATAACATAACATAACAGTATATATCATATCACAACACAACATCCCTTCCCATGACTGAGGAAAGGCTGCTTCTCTCACACTGGTTTAACTCTGCAAGAAAGGAGAAGTAAACCGAGACGCATCATCTCTTTCATAACTCCTGTTGTTGTTTGTGTTCCGTCAGCATCATGAGCCGGTGAGCGGCTCTTACTAGTGCATGTTGTGTTCAGCTCTGCTCATGCTCATGTGTGGTGTGTGTTATTGTAGAGATATGAAGCCTTCCGCCTCCAGAAGAACCTTTCATTATATTGCTTTCAACGGTGACGGGCCTCCTTTAAAAGCATTAAGTTGTGTGTGTGTGTGTGTGTGTGTGAATGTGTTTGTGTGAGAGAGTGAGAGTGTGTGTGTGTGTGTTTGTGTGAGAGAGTGAGAGTGTGTGTGTGTGTGTGTGTGTGTGAATGTGTTTGAGAGTGAGAGTGTGTGTGTGTTTGTGTGAGAGAGTGGGAGTGTGTGTGTTTGTGTGAGAGAGTGGGAGTGTGTGTTTGTGTGTGTGTGTGTGTGTGTGTGTTTGTGTGAGAGAGTGGGAGTGTGTGTGTGTGTGTGTTTGTGTGTGTGTGTGTGTGTGTGTGTGAGAGAGAGTGGGAGTGTGTGTGTGAATGTGTTTTTCATGCATGATCAGATTCCTCTCTCTCTGAGTTTTTGAGTTGCTGAACTCCAGTTTTATATTTCAGGGATTTTCTAACTGTGTTCCAGGGACGTCTGTGGAAAAGATTAGGGGGGAAAACAGAGAGATTAAATAGATTTAAATAATAACAGTACAGTGCTATAGTGAATTGATTTTTTTTTTAATAGAAATGAAATGTTTGACATGGGCTGCCCGCTAGCAGTCAGCTAAACGCTAGTCGACGAGAAGAGGCTCAGTCCAACACATTTTAATTAGTGGTTAGTTCCAGAAAACTCTAGAGGAAGTGTCGAAGTCTCGGAGTCCGTGACGGTCAGATCATTAAACGATGGTCCATGTGTCAGACTGGATATCCAGATGCCAAAAGCGAAAAGTAATACCTCATAAAGAGTCTACTTTTATTTGTGTACACTCACAACAACACAACTTGTGCTTTTGTAAAGGAAACAAACCGGATGCGCTGTCTCTGCGCCTCGGCCTCTGTGAAGCGCGTCACTAAAATTAATGGAAAATCATACTTTATACTTCCCTGACAGGCATGTTCTATATGTCTATAGAAAGCTTGAAATGTCTACTTTAAAATGAACCAATTCAAATTTGAAAACAAATATTCTCAGATTATGTATCCGACTAAACGTGCATTTCTGTGGATAGAGTCGACTAATACTGCGGAGAATCGCGTCTCCACAGCCGACACCGACTCAGAAAACATGAATCTGCCAATCAATTATTAACATGTCCTGTACGTCTCCTTGCTGTTCACAATCATCACTTTTCCTGTCAAGTCTTATGCTTGAGTGCTAATTCATATTTTAAAGGCTCAATATTATGGTTCTCTAATGTAGAGCAATATCAGCACTGTATATTACATATTTAATGAAGATATTACATATATACCCCCTCCCCCACTGTATTTAATACAATTAATGTGAATGTGCAATTAGTCGACTATTCGCTTAAATGAATGACTACCTTAAATGAAGGTAGTTAATTTAGGTAGACGGTACTTCGCTTAAATGAAGTCGTCTAGAAAAATCTTTATTGGAGGAACCCCTACATTTTACACATAACATTATTTTTCACTAACAATCGTGTCTTTATACATTAATATATTCCTGCCTTTTGAATTTTAGGATGGTTTTGCCTGTTTTATTGCCTTAACTCTGTCGTGTGTTAATATTCTAAACATATACACCGGTTGGTTTTAACATGAGATGATCTGGTATTTCCCAGACAACCTGAACGCTGGATTCTCCTGTTATCTGGGAAATATGAGCAACATTCAAATATTCCTCTCAGACTTCAGATCTGGTTTCCATGTGTGAGTTCACATCTATACGCCTCCTCCTCACAGGACACGAGCAGCCTGACGCCTTCATCATTTACATACGCGTATGTGTGTGAGAGAGAGATTTTCATCAGGCAGCTGAGATATTAAACGCCACAATTAAGAGTCCACAATGAGACAATGCAGTTCAACCTTGGATTGGAAAACAGCCTGAGTAGAGGAAGAGAGCGTGAGTGAGGGATCGTGGAGTGATCCGCTCAAGCACTCCTTCGGGACAATCATGTGTGACTCCTGGCTTTAGCTTTTCAGACTAAATATTATACACTTAAGATCAGGGTCCGAAATTAACTTTTTGGCTCACCCGCCACGGGGATCGGTAGATGAAAAAATCCACCAGCCAAGCATATTTTTTACCGGCCAAAATAATAAACAGGCTTTTTTTGTCACATATACATTAATTTCAGAACATTTAATTGAGATAATAAGGTATTATGTTGAATACAAACATAAAAAATTGTCCAGAGCAAAATTTTAAATGTATAATAACAAAAAATCTATATATTAATTTAAACAGTAACACTAAGCTAATATTACAGAGCCATAGGATAGCATGGAGCGCTTAATGTCAGATCAGCAGGCCTGTTATTCTACTGTATTACACACTTATTTTGAGGTAAACCAAAGCTGAACAAAATCTGAGAAATAACCAATACTGGCCCACATCTGCTAAATAGTCTTTAAAAACGACCTACAAAAACACTAGTCTAGCTACAGGGGGAAACATGTTCACTTAAGGCGGGCGTACGCGGTGAGATGTCTGCTGTTACGAGCTCGCGGATGATCGCTTCATTCGGGAGAAATCGAGTGGAAAATGGTGATGCTCGCGGCTGTGAGAGGAATTACATTGAATGTTCGAAAAACATTGAATTATAGAAGTCGATAATTTATTATGTGAATGCTAGGTCAAAGAGATGTGTCTTTAAAGGGGCTACGTGGAGTTTTCAGCGGCATCTAGCGGTGATGTTTCAGATTGCAACCAATACGTTTACAAGCGAGTGCTAGCACGCATGCTTTCTTTGTTTTTTATTATTATGTGGAGTTTGTGTTGGAGTCTGTGTTGTGCTGGTCGTTTCTTAGTGTTAGCAGACTCCATGTCATAAAGTTGCAGTGTCGTCGCTGTTGAGTGCAGTCAGTAGACGAGGCGAGAGGCGAGACGCTCGGGAGCGCGCATGCAGGTCTCAGTCACGGCACTGGATTTCGCGGCAAATCCGACCCGGAGCTACATTCTGATATTCTAGGTATTATTAACTGGCCGGAGTTGTGAGATCGCAGTAGACGTGAAGGACTATAATGCGTTAAGAGCTCGCTCAAGTACTGCGGAGATAAACCATTTAGTGCTTTGTAAGTGATCAGCAATATTTTCAAATGTATACGATGTTTAATAGGCAGCCAATGCAGTGTTGACAGAACAGGGCTAATATGGTCATACTTCCTGGTTCTGGTAAGAACTCGAGCGGCTGCGTTTTGAACTAGCTGTAGTTTGTTTGTTAAGCGTGCAGGGCAACCACCCAGTAGAGCATTACAGTAATCTAGCCTTGAGGTCATGAGTTCAGTAGCTCAGTGGCTCCAGTGACAGTAGGGGCGGGGTCAGGAGCTCCTGTTTCCTGGTCCAGTGCGAGCCACTGTTTAGTCCCGCACAAAAAATCCTTAACAAAACAACGGTGATAAAATGTTTAACGGTCTAACTCCACAATTCAGTATTTCACAGTTCACAGTCTTTGTAATGTGGTTTAGCAATACATTTCTAACATTTATAATGTGTTTAGAATTTTTTTCAGAATTGCCTTTACAGGGACTTTAAGGTCCTTGCACACTGTCTGTGTAAGGAGTCTGCTGTGAGTCTGACATTTTCGTATGCGTCATTCGGCGGCTCTGAATTGTCCAAACACCTCTCAGAATGCTTGAGCTACGGGTGCGAAAAACGCAGAAAATTGAACCCGATCCGATATTTTTTTTATGACGGACGAAAGTTTCGGAGGCAGTGTGTAAATGTGATTGACTCAATGTGAGGAGCAGGGACGTGCACAGGGGGGTTGCTCAGGTTGCCCGGGCAACTGCCCAAATGCCCTTTTCGACTCACGTTGCCCTTCCGAGAAAGAGAAAAAAAAAAAGTGTTCGATGGATGCAGAATTTCACGTGGACATAGATTTAAAAAAAATAATACAAATAAAAAAATCGCAAAGCCTCATTCACTTCCATTCGGGCACCGAAAGTGAAAGTCAGTAGGGGACAAACTCTGTTTACGTGGCTGCAGCGCTGCACATGACCGGCACCAGCTGCATGTCATGAATGAGCGTGGGCGCTCCCTAGAAGGAGATTGTCGCGGTTGTCGGTGTGAGGCGTTTCAGCGTTGTCGGAAAAGGTGAGTTTGTGATATATAACAAACGAATGATCATCATTCATCATCATCAAGTTTTATGAAATTAATTAAAATCTTCATAAATCCAGCAGGCTGCGTTTGCCACGTTTAGCCTAAATAATCAGAGTCAGACAGATAGCTTGCAGACAAGCAGCCTAGCTAGTCTACTATTTTTTTTTTGCATAGGCGTAATTGTATGGGGGGACAGGGGGACACGTCCCCCCCCAATATTCAAAGAAGGACAATTTGTCCCCCCCAATATTTGACCATACTGTATAATTGATTATGCGGGCAATATCGATGTCCGAAAATATAAAATCCCGGCCGGTCTATTTCCCAAATCCATTCGACTGGCCTTACAGATTTCGCGCTCTTCTTCTGTTTGGTTTCTCCTAACTCACTGACGGTGCACGAGCTACTAAAGGTATAGGGAAAACATGACATGGATTTCAGGAGAAATAGGTTTTTGTTCATGTAGCCTACTATACATTAACAAAAACCTATTTCTCCTGAAATCCATGTCATGTTTTCCCATTACCTTTAGTAGCTCGTGCACCGTCAGTGAGTTAGGAAAAAACCAAACAGAAGAAGAGCTAGGAGCGCGAAATCTGAAAGACATTTGGCACATATATCTGAATGGTAAATATCCTGTATTTGGCTGACATAATCTCTTAGATAACGATGAATTTCACTAGAATTTCGAATTGTAGAATTTGTGAATTTCGACTGTAATACTATACACATACAGCTTGTATGAATGGGAGGGACTTTTGACAAGCTATAGCCGACAGCTAGCTAACGTAACTGTACGTTTTTTCTCTCTCGATACCATCGTATCAATTGATTTTGATTAATATGCGCGATAGGGATATTGATGTAGGGATTTTCATGACTCAAGTCATGTTTTTCTGTTATTAGTAGTAGTAGTTAAGGTGATTGAGTGGCGTATTTCAGTGTTTTACTTTGTGTATATATTTTAATAAAGACCCTGTTATTCTCAGTCCCTCATATAGCCTGTGAGTTACTTTTTTCTTGGGGGGGGGGGGGATGTGCCCTTTTTTTCATGTCAGAGCAACTGCCCCTCAAAATTCCTGTGCACGTCCCTGGTGAGGAGTATTTATTTTTGAACGTGCGATTAAACCTTGTGATTAAAATGTTTTGCCTTTTCTAAAACATTTTCACATATCCTTAAAATGCTTCGCTGATACTACACTCCAATTCTCACGCCAGTAAAGCTGAACTGATTTTAATTGAAATTAATTGAAAAAAAAAAAACTAGTGAGTGTAATGGACTAACTGTTGTCAGAGGTCATGTGATCTCATAAGGCCATACGTTCACTCCATCCCCCGCTTCTGTCACCATCCGTGTGTGTGTGTGTTTATGTTGTAACCCATATTTCATATCTGCGCTACAGCTGCCCCCCCACACACTCTTCTCACGCAATGGCTCTCAATCCCAACAACACACACTCTCGCTGATTCCAGCGCTCGCAAAACACGGATTATAGTCGGACAGCTTTATGATTCGGGGCAGATTTACATGACCTGTGACCCTGAGACGGATGATCTCGCTCTGTGTCGGGTCTAAGTAGCGATGCTCCGCTATTCGTATCGGCCAATAAAAGCAATTAATTACTTTCACTATCGACCAATTGTTTAAAACAGCCAATGATCAGGGCCGATGATATCCTGTCACTCAGAAGCGGGCCGGAAACGTGTGTGTAGAAAATGTCTGGTGTTGAATGTATTTAAACTGTTTGGTTACTTTACTTACATTCTTCAAAATATCTTCTTTTGTGTTCAGCAGAAGACAGGAGTGTTGAGGGAGAGTAAATGATGACCTGTGCCTTTAATAACTGGTGATCTCAGTGAATTTGCCTCTACTTATCAAGATGTCACATGCATTCTTCTGTGAAACTGAGTAACTCAACATATGATTCTGTGTCTCCGGCTCTGAGCTCAGCTGTTCTGTTGCCGTACTCCTGCTGTCAGACAGCGCTCGCGTGATAGAAGAGAGAGTAGTGTGTGTGACAGTGAGTGCAGTGAGGTTTCTTTCATTTCTCCATCTTTTAATTTTCACTTTTTGTGCATCATCTCGGTTACTGCTGATGCCACTGCTGGTGTAGGAGTGAGAGAGCCGTGTGTGTGTGTGTGTGTGTGTGTGTGTGTGTGTGTGTGTGATGGGTAGGGCCTATAAAAAAATAGGGAACATGTAAAACACCGCTTCACCGAGCCACAGCGCCCCCCTCATCAGGCAGCACATAAGAGAAAAAGAGAAAAGGCACGGACTTTCTAATTACGAAACTTCGATGTGGTTGAACAGGTGAAACAGTCAAACATTAAACTTTAAAATTACTTCAAAAACGATGTACACTAATATCTCATAGGCTACGAGTTCTGAAGGAAGAGGACTGCATCGAGAGTGGATGTTTCAGCGCGTCCTCTGACTGCGGTGTTGTGACTGATATAGCGCACGCGGGAGCTCATGCACAAAACAGTTCTGTAAAATGATATATGATAAAATAAAAATGATTCATATATAATTTTTCAGTACTGTTTTGCGCGTGTGCTCGCTATATCCAGGGCTCCAGACTAACTTTTTTCCCTAGGAGCACAGTGGTCCCTAACTGAAAATTTTAGGAGCACAACCAGGAAATTTAGGAGCACACACCGTAAATCAACATACTAACCAAATATTCACATTTCTACTAATTTCCAGTGTATTACTAATAAATACTTTGATAATAGATGCAGAAATTACAATGCCTTTGCGCTCTGATTTAACGTTACAGCTTCTTGTCTTCTAAAAGCAACCGGCAGTTGATTTATTAACACCGCATACTCTATGCTTGAGGATAAGATTGTTATTAAATAGAGTATTGTGTTTAAACTGAAGTGCCTGCACTGTCGGCAAACTTCGTGTTCCCCGCAGTTATGGGGTAGCGACTGCAACATTCGCAGTTCATGGAATTCGTCTCCACAGCACTACCTCCACCAGCTGAGTTCTCACCGCCAGTCTTCCCGAAAATGGTGGGTTCGGCCTTTTACACCCCTAAAACCTCTCACTCTGAATCATCATCCGACTGTGACACTGTACGAGGGCTGCAACGTTTCAAATAGCTCACGGTTCAGTTTGTATCACGGTTTTAGGTTCACGGTTTCGGTATGTGTTCAGGGGAAAAAAAGACTACTGTCAAAAAAATTAAGAAATAATCTAACCACAAGCAAAAGCACAAATAAATACATACAATAGAGAAAAGATAGCCTAGCCTACTAATAAAATAAAATATGCTTTTCAGGTAGGTCTAACATTAGTTTTCAGGTACAGAAATTGAATAAAATAATCAAAATGTAAAATAACATTGCATATTTGACTGTATAAATTAATACAGAATTCGGGCTCGGGTCGGGCAGCAGAACTCTACTTTACATAAATACTATTTTCTACTTAAAAAAATATAATTTCGTTATTTAAATAACCCGACTATGCTTCATCCGGCTTTCCATCGTCCATCGGCACAGCCCTACAGGGGACAGAACACAGTATAAACCATTACATCTATGGAGAGCCCACAATCAGATAGTGAACCTGTGTGTGTGTGTGTGTGTGTGTGTGTGTGTGTGTGTGTGTGTGTGTGTGTGTGTGTGTGTGTGTGTGTGTGTGTCCTCAATGACATCATTTAAAGGAATGTTTGGGGTTCATCATAACAAGCTCACAGTAATCAGGAAACACGGTTCTGAAAGTACAGAATGAGGAAGTGCAGAGACAGTAGCTCTCGCTGTCTGAACCCCTGCCTGACTCCCACAGGGGTGATGATGCCAACCGCAGTATTCAGGACAATTTATAACAACTAGATTTTACTGAAGAATTCCTTCCCTGTGTTCACTTCCACTGGTGTGATGATGGTGATGATGTACAGTAGCTCAGGGTTTAATCACTCATCTCTGCCAAATAAACATGTTCCTGTCTGGGCCCGAGTCATCAGCCGTTAGCAGCATCTTCCTGTGAGGTCGGTCTGATGTTAGCGGTTTAACCTTTGACCTCAGGACTCTGATCCGTTCTGACGAGACGCTCAGGAAAGCGCTTGCGTGGAGTTTCTGACGCAGGAACTGAGATCAAGGTCTCGTGGATGGAGAATTCGTATAGAGCGGGAACGCTGGTTTCCTGTGTGGACAGGAAGTGATGTGGAGGAAGTCCTGCAGCTGTGGCCAGTTGTTTGTCTGTGTGGAAGATGGCCTCATAACTCATAACTTACACTAGTTCAGCTACAGACTTCATCACAGTCAACAATGTGTCAGTGTGAGTTTGTGATTGGTGCGAATGAGATTCTTTATAAGTGTGTGTGTGTATGAATGCATGCATGTGTTAGTGAGAGTGTGTGTGTGTGTGTGTGTGTGTGACTGGGATATTGGGTCAGACCTGTCACTCTGTGTTCTCAGTTTTTAGGTTGGATTTAAAAAAAATGTGGATTCTGTGCATCTTTCCTTGTACAACTCCAACGCTTTCACTGTTTCAATGTAAACACACACTGTTTATTTAGAGAAATTGAAACTGATGTATTTAAAAATGTACCAACTTGAATGTATTTTAGAATATTGGACATAAATGTGTTTGTTATTCACTTCGGTCTCACCATGAAGACAGTCTTGTTGATGACATGGGCTTAAAAATAAATAAATAGGTTAACATTTAACTTTTTAATTAAAGAAATGTTCAATAGCTAGAAGTAACCCAGACTTTATTTGAGAAGTTAAATATTAGCGAGTGTCCGTCTGAGCACGAGGTATTTGAGCCCAGAATGCCCTGCAGTTTACATCGGCACTGCTCCTCCTGAACTGCAGTCGCACCGGTGTCACACCGCATCAATCATGAGCAACATTAATCATAAATGGCATTAATCATAAATGGCATTAATCATGAGCAAATGTCCCCTGTGGAAGGAAGTGTTCTCAGATTTTGCTGAACGCTGAAGAGTCGTAATGTGACAAAAACACAGATTTATGACACTAAACGTTTCTCATCTGAGCTTTACATGAGATATTTCTGAATAATCACGAAGCCTGTTCATATAAACATCTGATCAAAGAGCTTTAAACTATTCAGTAAAGTTAAAAATCCTAACGGTAATGATTTACAGGTGCAGATCATTATTGTGTTGTTAATGTTGAAGAGAATAAGTTCCTCTTGCAGCTTCTCTTCTCTGATGATGTGGGCGGGGCTATATCCTGTCACTCACATGAGATCAGCCAATAGCTAACCACAACCATCCAATCAGTCCCCACAGACACAGTCAAGCCCCGCCCACATGTGTTCATGAGATTGATCCATATAATGCAGAACTCAGTTTGATTAATGCAGAGTAATTCTCCGTTCACATCTGGGGCCTCATTTATAAATCTGTGCGTAGGATCGTTACTAAAAGTGTTCGTACGCCCGAAAGCCAAAAATGGCGTACGCAAAAAAATATTCAGACTTATAAAAGCGTGCGTACGCCAGAACCTGCGCAGGATTCACTTTATAAACCCCACTCAGCGGAAGATTGTGAACATGCGTCTCCTCCCCGAAATAACCATATATGGAGCTTACAACGCCTCGTTTTACTATGCATATCCTCATCTGCATATCATTTGCATATGATTATTCATCCACGTGATAACATGTTTAACGATACACGACATTAGGAAAATATGAAATACGGATGTGCTGTCACATTACATCAATAAAAATCATTTAGTAGCCTATCCTTGCCTTGTTTTGCAATAAATAAATCAAATAGTGTAAAATATATTTCAGAGAAAGTTTTTCTCAATCTTTTCCACTGACCAAATAGTATTTTTAATTTATTTATATTTGTAATGGAAACAGATAATGTTGTGCATTATATTTGCACAATCTGCTATTATCATGATAAGCAATTATCTCTGTAGCTAAAACATTAAAACACAGCATGCCAGAGGAAAAGTGTTCAAAAGCATTGCATCCACAACAAATATTTATAGGCTATCTTTTGAATAGGCCTAGGCTATATATATATATATTATTATTATTATTTTTTGTAAATTTCATGTAGTTTAAGTGTTTGACTCCATTAATGAGATTAATCTAAATGTTTATATCAGAAATAAAACATAGTTTAAATCATTATTTTATTTAAACAGTTATTGTGAATGTGAACATGCACTGTAGCCTATTTATGATTAGGACTCATAATGAAGATTTACAGTTTTACTTGCGTCTGTTTCACTAACGGCCCAACGCGCTCGCTGGCGCGGACATTTAAGATGTGGATATTTCCTTCAAGTGATAGGCTTGGTGAGTGAAATTATATTTGTAGCTATTATCTTTCTGTATATGTATAATTTAATTTTGATTTTCTGTCTAAAAGTGACCAAAAAGACATTTAACTCCGGCTCACCATCGGTGTCGCCAAACTGCTCTGTCTCCAAAATGTGCGTACGCACGGGTCAGAGTTTGCGTGCAGGTGCGCACATTTTCACGTCAAGTTTTTCTTTATAAATCCCACCTTTTGCGCAGGAACTGGCGTACGCATGTTTTCAGCCCCGTTTTGTGCGTACGCAAGCTTTATAAATGAGGCCCCTGATCTGTCACTGGGTAACTGGTCCTGTCATACTGTGATGTCGAGAGCGCAGACATCCAGATTAACATCCAGTCCTGTCACGCACCTCACTTCTCCTGAACGCAGACTCATGTTCTGAACAGCAGGAGGGAGAACACACGACTGTGTGTGTGTGTGTGTGTGTGTGTGTGTGTGTGTGTGTGTTCGTGTGTGTGTGTGTGTGTGTTCGAGTGTGTGAGTGTGTGTGTGTGTGTGTGTGTGTGTGTGTGTGAATGTCCTGCTGTTTACAAGCCTGACTGATCCAGAATCACACACAGCCACATGTGACGATAATGTCATTATTATTTCTATAATGTTGTAAAATTCATCAATTATGAAAGAATTTTGAAACACATTAGATCTTAACTGATAGTGTCAGTGCAGTCGATATCAATAATAATATTGAATATTAATTTTCTATTAAAGTCCTCATGAAAGTGAAGTTGTGCTGGTCTTCTCTCCTCTATTGTGCTGTATATCGAGAAGCGCTTCCGGAACCAGAACACATGTGGGCGGGGCTTGACTGTGTCTGTGGGGAACTGATTGGATGGTTGTGGTTTACTATTGGCTGATCTCATGTGAGTGACAGGTTGGACATTAAGACTCCGTGAGACTCGATTGTATTGAATCTACTGTATAGTTTTATGCCAGTTAGAATGATGAATTCACTACACTAATCTTCAGATCACACACACACACACACACACACTGATCGAGCTATTGTCGCTGGAGTAGTTTTGTCCATGAATGTGCTGTAGTTCATAAACACACAGGAATCTTTACATCTGAAGTGTGTGTTTTTCTCTGCGCTGGAGCGTGTGTGTGTGTGTGTGTGTGTGTGTGTGTGTGTGGACACTGAACAGCTGAAACACACTTTTAATGACTGCTAAACAAACCTCTCGCTCGCTGGACGCTCGAGTCTCTCTCTGTTTAACTTCTAATGACAGAGACGGACGCTTTCATTGGTTTCATTCATTCATAAACTCAAATAGGATACATTTATAGGATATAGGATATTGTTTGTTTTATTATATATAGATCATGACAAACGTGTAACAGTGTTTCCTCTAGGATTTTTTCCAGCTGTGGTGGCAGGCCCATTTCCCCAGGGGGAGGGGGCGTCGCCCATGAGTGATATTCCCATGGGCCACGCCCCTTTGCCCCAGGTGTTTAAACCTCCCCTAAGTATTATAATTAGGGCTGGGTATCGATTAAGATGTTCCAATTCGATTTCGATTCGCAAGCTCTCAATTCGATTTTGATTCGACTCACACACAAATCCTATATTTGTAAAAAAAGAACAGTGAACATAAGTTTACAAGTGGTTAATTAATCAAAAGAAATTTAGAGCTGCAAACCTGTATATTAAACTATTTTTTTATTTTAAGTTAATCTTACAGACACCCGGGAGAAAGGAATATGATTTAGAAAGCGCAATAAACTCCAGCAAGATAAAGTCATTTAATGCAAACCATACATAGACCTTTATCTACAAATAAAGTATAATAATGGGAACTTTGATCTTGGAGAGAGTGTCATCGTATTACTGACGTAGCGGTCGTAACCGAATGTGATGCGCTGTTTGAATGCTGAATGGAGAATGACTGAGGAGAGATGAGTTTCCATTAACTTTAACTAACGACTTAAATATTATTTTTTACCTCACATTATGCTATCGAATGACTTTAGAAGTCTTGGAATATAGTGCACAAAAACGTTATGGTACTTTACATGTTTTTTATGCCGCTTAACAATAACACAATAGTATGCACAATATCGGAGCTCACTGAGAAGCTGCAGCCGTGGCGGGAGGATTTTTGGTGTGGCGGCCCACCACGGCAGAATGAATATAGCGGAAACACTGGTGTAATAATGTGCATTGATGATGAATCGATCACAATAAGATCAGGAACATCAATTAGCCTAATGAATAAAGTCGATGGCTTTATAATGAAGATCCGTGATTTATGTTGCATATTGGGCCATATATCTATTGAAGCTTTAGAATTTATATCTCACAATTCTGAGAAGAAAAGTCTGATATAAAGATATATTTTGAGAGAAAAAGTGAGATATATATATTACTTTTTTTTTTTTTTTTCATGGTGGAAACTAGAGATGCACCGATTACAATTTCCGGCCAGAGTTCGACCTGCCGATTCCGATCATACCACTTTACAGCACACAGATGTTTATTTGCTATATATATTTTTTTATAGAACATCATTTACCCAAACGTGATGCTGATGTTGCGCGGTGCTAATCATCCGAGTGCATTTGACCAGCATAAAATCGTCCGGCCGCCGCTCATGCCGATCACGTGAAATTCGGCTAATTCCGGTCACCAGCCGACCAATCGGTGCATCTCTAGTGGAAACATGCTTCCATGTGCATCAGATGCCAAACCGGACACACTGTACGCGCCGCAAGGCTTCACGGTTGCTCTAGTAAACCCTCGGCTGATGTGTGATGGCATGTTTTATGTATTTGGGTCAAGCTGTATTTCAGTCATAAACTCCGTCATGTTGACAGAGAGCTCATGGGAGATTGATCCAGACACACAGGCTTCTTCTCTGGTCCGTGAACTGGCATGTGTGGTCCAGAGCGGGGATTGCGAGTGTGTTGGTGTGTGTTGCAGCGGACTGACCTCTGGCTGGGAGAACACGACTAATCCACTTTACACACGTGTAATCTCATTATCTGTGTAACGCGACACTGGAGCAACACTTCAGCTGTGTGTCTGAAGCACTCAGTGTTGGCCAGTGGGTCACATGACATCATCCAGATGTATTGTGTATTGCTTTATTATTTTAACACAGATTTACTCAGTCTATATTATGTTACGCGGGTCAGACGCTAGATCATGTCTTCAGTGGCTTGTGTTTGCTCTCGCTCTGCTTTAGTAAGTAGGGCTGCAATCTCCCAGTCGACTAGTCGATTTATAGCTCGATGCGTTCTGGCTCGACCAAAATTCTGATTGGTCGATTTTTTGCCGTGTTAATGTCGTCAGGTGGAAAGCACTAATTGCTGATGGGGTGTTTTCAGAGCACCCCTGTGTCACAGGTTGGTAACAGCCTGTCTTCAGAAATCCCCCTGTTTTCACTTCTTTTGGATTAGCCCGACCCACTGGAGCGCAAGTGACCCTTCGCAGGGAGCTTGATTGACAGGTGATCTGACCAATCATACTTCGCCATCCGCCATTTTGTCCGACAAAGCAGTCAGGAGAGTTAGTAGATAAACATGGGAGGATGTGAGCTTGAGAAGCGGAGTGTACTGACGTCTTTCCACGGTTAAAACAACATTCCTTCTGATGTTCATTCATGTTTATTTGAGGCTATAAATGAACTGAATGTGAAGATAATAAAGATATTGTTTGATAAGTGAGATCTCTGATTGCATTCCTTGAAAACCAAAAACAGTGGAACTAGGTTTTCCAGCATCTGTAAGAACCCTGTTGTTGAAGCGAGACAGGATTATGTCTGACATGCGATCTGTAGTGTGTGTGTGTGTGTGTGTGTGTGTGTGCTCATATCTACAGTAGCTGAAGGGAAACATGCCACGGCGTGTCTCTGGAGGAGGAGAGGCCTGTCAGGAGCGCTTCAGTTTTACTTTGATAAAAAATAATCACGATAAATGTCAAATCTGTATTTCTTTCAAGTTTTAAGGCAGATTTTTGCTCCTAAATTAAAGTTGTAGAAGCCAGACCGTTAATTGTGCATGTAACTCATGTTTATTGTCAGAAAATGACAAACACTTTGAACTTTTACAAGAAACACTACATATAACAGGTTTATGTCCCGTTGATGACGCGCATCTCCAGCTGCAGGATTAATAGCATTACATGTTATTTCTCTGAGAAATGCACGTTTGACAGTTGCTTGAGTTGGGATGCAGATATACATATATATATAATTAATTACCAAAAAAAAAGAAAAAAAGAACAACCTCAGTTTTATATGATAAAATTTAAATATTCTGACTTGGAGTTTTATTAAAATTAACTATTGGTCTTTCATAGTATCATATATTTAGATCATGATAACCACCATCCAGCACCTTAATATAACGGTCAAATGTAACTATTATTTGTATAAAAACAGTAGCCTAAACCATTTATTATCTAGTAATCACAAAATACTGTAATTATATTCCATTACTGCTTTAATACATGTCTACATTAATAAAATCCCCACATTTCTGCCACATTAGTGTTACTACAGTAAATCATGTAAAGGATGGAGATTCGAGATTGGAGTATTTTCGTTCCGCTTTTACCGCATAAACATTAAATCGAACTCTTGTTATTGTTTCATTGAGGAAAATTATATTGCGATAATTATTGTTATCGTTTTATCGCCCAGCTCTAGTTTTGCTAGTTAGAGTCAAATCTGTGTTATTAGGTGTGTTTATATTTCTGCCAATCGGAGAGAATCTAATCTCATTTCAGATTCTAAAAGTTATTTATACGAACCCTAAATGTTGCAATCCAGTTCACATATTAATCTGTGTGTGTATTACAATCCAGTTCACATATTAATCTGTGTGTGTATTACAATCCAGTTCACATATTAATCTGTGTGTGTATTACAAGTATTTTGAACAAAACTTCAGTTTGTCTGTTGAAAAACAAGCTAGTCACTTAAGCTACAGCAAGTTTAATTGTAATTTTAGCCCGATGGCAAATCTAAAGGAGCTGTGTATGTCACGGAGAGTCTCATCCACTGACTCCTTCATAAACATGCACATCACTGATAGGTACATTTGAGAATATGTTATTTGAATGATTGTTTTCATATTGATGAGATATTTCAGGTTCTGGCTGCTGTAAATCTTCTCACGTCTCTTCATCTCTTCAGTTCCTGAGTTTACCATGGAACAGATCCAGTAAAACATGACATTAATGGGATCATTATTGATCTTCTCAGAAGCTTGAGCTAACGTGAGCATGTTGCTCCATTGACAGATCCAGCCGGAGGTGTGTGTTCAGGCGACCCATCTTCCCCTTCGAGACGTCAGGCGTCCGCTTGTGTTCTGAAGCACAGAAAGCTCTGCCTCCACATTTGATATGTTTGTCTTTCAGACTCACAGTTCTCTCACACACACACACACACACACCGAGGCTGTGATTGACAGACTAATAAACCGTTAAGAGGACGTTTTGTCAAGCGTCCAGTGCGACTTAATCCCGTGAATGAAGTCTTTCTCTGCTGGGATTAGAGAGGAGGTGTGGGAACGCTTCTGTTTAACCCCTTCCTGACTCACGTTCCCATGCGCTCCAGCGATGATGTGTCCTGTGAGGATGATTACTCATGGATCACGGTGATCATGTGCTCCTCTAATGAGCTCGTCAGTCGGGTCTCGTTAGGCAGGATCAACCTGTCCATCACCTCCAGATCTCCACTTACTCCTTCTCCCCTGGGCTTCACAACATTAAAGGGAGAGTTCACTTTGAAATTAAATGTTGGTATGTTTTGTCTTACCTGAAGTGCATCCAAGATGTCGGTGTCTTTGTCTCCGCAGGAGTTTCAATTTTGATATTTTTAGGTCAAACCGTTCTCGTCTGTCAGTCATATAATGCAGGTCTATAGGCACTGTCTCCAAAAGCATGCAGAGAAAAGTCCAAATTACACAATTCCCCGTCGTAAGTGCACACTGATGGCCTAAGCTCGCGCGAACTCATCCGGGAGTGTTGAGTTTTCACTTATTATATATAGTATAATGTGTGTAAGTGCAGTTTGATGATGAACACTGATAGCGAGCGAGACCAGTGCGGCGTCTGTGTTTTATTGTGTTTATCTGTTAAGTGTGTGTCCTCTGAAAGCAGACAAGTGGAGCGTGACCGTGGAGAGATGTGTGTGTGTGTGTGTGTGTTCCTGTCAGGTCAGATATGTGTCCGCTCTCTGGATGTGAAGGAACACAAAACGCGCAGTGTCCTGAAACGCCGTCTCTCTCGCTGGCTAGTCAAGCTCCAGTTAGCACTAATGTTTAAGAAGGCTGGCCTGTCCTGTGTGTCCAGCAGGAACGTGTGTGTGTGTGTGTGTGTGTGTGTGTGTGTGTGTGTGTGTGTGTGTGTGTGTGACAGCTTTGTCACAGCAGAAACAATGTAAGATTTGTTAAGATTGTAGTTAAGCTGTTAAGTAGGGCATATTGTGACGTTTACTAGCATGACCCCACCGCTGTGACCGCCGCTTATACTGGGAGATTCTGCTAACGGAAATGTGTTCTAACAGTGTTTGCTAACCTTATCAAGTTATGAAAACATTATTTATCAATGTTCTTTGAATGTTTATAACATCCAGTTTTTGAACCTTCAAACATTATAGAAACGTTACTTTGAATGTTCTCTGAACGTCTAGTAACTCTGTATGTGAGTGTCCTTGTTACGTGTGTTACATGTACTTACCATAGTAATAACAGTAAATGATGCATTACACACAACTGACCCTCAGCCAAACCCTAACCCTGCAGTGAGAACATGTAGTTTTATTTCATCCGTACAGTAATCAAAGACTCAACACACAGGAGTATTATGAATATGATTGGCTGTTTCTCTAATGGAAGATTGTGGTCAACCGATAAACACATCAGCTTTATTTCTACAGCGCTTCACACGACACACAGTGAGTCAGCTTCACAGTAATAATCAGCAGAATTACATGTTAATGTTGCAAAATTCATCAATTATGAAACAAGTTCAGTCCAGCTACAGAAGACAGTTATTGTTCAGATCAACGGCGCTTTAATCTGAGTGTAGATCAGGAGCAGGGTTAAAGGTGTTTGCTGTTATAAATTAAATAAACTGTTATATTTAACGTTGTAAGAAATACTACCGAAATCGAATCAAATGTAAAATTAAAACACTGTATAGTCGTCACTGAATGCAGTAAATATTGATTCACATTGAAGATTTATTTATTTATTTATTAACATTAATGAAACGGATGGCAACAGTTTATGAGGCTGCTGTCCCTTTAATAATGAATGCACGGATATAGTATATATTATTATTTTTTTACGGCCAGACAAATACTTTGGTAAGGTAAATTTGTAAAGAAAGACTATAATTGCTGCGATTATTTATCACAACTTAAAATCCAACATTGTTTCAACTTTAAAAAGTAAGTGTTCATGCTTGACTTAAAATATTAAGTTTAGTTAACTTTAGTTTAGTTTAGTTAAGTTGGATATTTAAGTTATCTCAACAAATTTTAAGTTGTTATAACAGAGATTCAGGGTTTTGAAGTTTACACTTTAGTGTTTCTAAAGCAATCCACCGCTTGCACCAGATCCTGTTCAGAGTGTGTGTTCTCCAGCAAACACTGTTCTCTGTAGCGCGGTGTCGTGTTAGCGGCCGCTAAGTTAATAACTAATGATCTTTACAGCGGAAGTGAATCAATCACAACTAACTTCATCTGGACAGTAACTTTACTCTAGAGCTGCTGTAAAGCCGAACACTCTCTGTGGTCCATCACTGAGATCCGGGATTCCTCCGCTCGTTAGGCTTCGAGATGTTAATTCTCCATGACTAATCCTCTCTGTGTGTGTGTGTCAGGAGCCGTCTCTGCACAGCGGTGTGTGTGTGTGTGTGTGTGTGGCTCTATTAGCCCTGGGTTTAGCCCTCATTTAACCCTTTAGAACCTGAAGCTAAAATAGGTGTTTTTCACATATTTAGATTTTTTTTACTGTATAATTCTACAACAATGTGCTATCTTCATGTGCAAGGTGTCATCTCTTTCAGAAAAAGATAAGCCTTCAACAAATTACAGTTATTGACCATTATTGTGTGTGGTGAGTTTGTAAATAGAATTTAGATAGACAAAAAAAAAAAAAAAACGAGAATAAATTTACGGACTTTTATTTAGAAAAAAAACACAGAAAAATCACGAACGAAAGAAATTAACACTTTAAAGTTGAAAAATGAACTATAATACATCTATACAAGTCTTTTTTGTGACATTTATAATAAAGCTGATAAATAATGCATTATTTCCTTCGTCTGAGACTCTTCAGAGACACACGGTTCAACATGAGGGTTATGAACTGCTTGAAATATGATTGAAATCACTTAAAAAAAGAAAATGACAGATCAGTGCAACACAAGTCTGTCACATCGGCTACATAACACTATCCTGAGAACATCATAATTGTGTGTTTGGGACATGGCTTTTAATGGTTAACTTGCTTTTGTAATCAGGCTCTCAAAAATTAGATAAAAACTTTGAGTTAGATTTATCGGCCTATAATATCGGTTATCGGCTTTCAAATATAAAGAAGTATCGGCATCGACCTAAATGTTCATATCGGTGCATCCCTACAATGTAGTTATTTTGTGTTATTTTAATACCGGAATTTTAAGAACGCGTGTCTCCGGGCGCCGGCTGCTGTAGTGCACATGTCAGAGAGATTAAAGCACTGGCTGGTTAAGTTGTTACTGAGGGGAAAGTGAGAGCATTACTGTGACACTGCTCTCGGCTTCCTCCTGACCCAGTTTCTCCTCCCGCTGGGACACCGCTGCACATCTGCAGTTCACCACGATCAGACGCTAATGGGAGCCGGGACTAACATCTAAATATTAGACGACTTCCCATTACAGCGCTTCATAAGTTCAGTGATCAGCCAGTCTTCATGAGCACAGGCTGTCTGGTCCACTAAAGCCCGGTGTGGACGGGATCAGCTCTGCAAGGGTGGGTGGAGTAATGTGATTGCACCACAGGACGTCTGTAATATTCATGGCCAATTCGCACGGATAAGAGATCTCAGGAAAACCAGCAGGAGAGGGACGGGTAGCCCCAAATCATAACTCTTCTGCTAATAATGACAATATACAGCACATGAGCTGCTGGGTTCATGAATATTAATCACGGTGTCAGCGTTCGCTCTGATTTGCTGAAATTAAAGCAGGGATGAGTGCCAGCCAATGAGATTGCTCCCACTCCCGGAGAAACCGGCATCTCTTCTGCTTATCCTTAAAATCTGAATAATTCACGTTCCCTGGTGATATTCTGCAGTTCCAGAAAACAACTCCGCCGCTGACCAGGAGAAACCCAGTCTAAAGACAGCGGCGCCGCGCGTTAGTCAGATGCTATTTTAAGGGCGCGTGCTTGGCCATTATGTAGCGTGTGAACAACACACACACTTTGATTCTCTCATCTAAACAGACGCAGCAGTTTTCATTTTTGCAAATCATACATTATTACAAGGAACAATATTAACACACGAGGGAAATCATTGTTGTGTCCGTGAAGATGTGAAGAAATACATAAATCTATTACACATTTACCCAAATTATTATACGCCTGTTTAACCGAAGCTAATGTGTGTGTTTCTCCATCATCCCCAATGTCACTTCTCTGTGTTTTACGGCCCTGACGAGAACGTCGGTCTCCTCGACTGTGAACCGCTCCTGGCGTGCGCCGGCAAACCCGCCGTTATAATAGCGATCCGCCGTTATAATAGCGATCCGCCGTTATAATAGCAATCCGCCGTTATAATAGCGATCCGCCGTTATAATAGCGATCCGCCGTTATAATAGCAATCCGCCGTTATAATAGCAATCCGCCGTTATAATAGCGATCCGCCGTTATAATAGCGATCCGCCGTTATAATAGCGATCCGCCGTTATAATAGCAATCCGCCGTTATAATAGCGATCCGCCGTTATAATAGCGATCCGCCGTTATAATAGCGATCCGCCGTTATAATAGCAATCCGCCGTTATAATAGCAATCCGCCGTTATAATAGCAAACCCGCCGTTATAATAGCGATCCGCCGTTATAATAGCAATCCGCCGTTATAATAGCGATCCGCCGTTATAATAGCAATCCGCCGTTATAATAGCAATCCGCCGTTATAATAGCGATCCGCCGTTATAATAGCGATCCGCCGTTATAATAGCAATCCGCCGTTATAATAGCAATCCGCCGTTATAATAGCGATCCGCCGTGGAACAAGCGCGCCGGCTCTTAAAGGGAATGTGAGAGGACGCTCTGATTGGTTTATTTCACGTTACGCCCAAACCACAGCTATGAGTAATGAAGCGACTTCAGACCAACACATGTTAGATTTGCGTCGAGTGCAAGAGTCGTTTATCCCGCCGGTATAATAGCAATCCGCTGGGATCCGCCCACAGAGTTACTTGGGTTTCGCGTTTGACACTTGCGTTCCAGAGCGTTACAATAGGGCCCTCGGTGTGTGTGTGAGAAACACGACGGCGAGTCGCGCGCCTTCACACTAGCGTTTGCGGCACGTCACACACAGACGCTGAGCTGAAGGATCGCTTGACGGAGAGCGAAACTCTCGAGCGCTCAGCGAGTGGATATATCTATGCTAAACTCATCTCACACGGCTAACACACACACTGGCGAGTAAAATCTAAGGATGTATTAGTCTCTGGCTGATGATGACATTATTTGGTCGCCCAGTGGGAAATGTACTCGCACTGCAGAGGGGACAGCGGGAGCATCGACGCTCCCTGGTTTATGCAATGAATTGTGGGTATTTTTAGGGATCCAATATTGCTGATGAACTTGGCAAACATGGCTGTGTTCTATATTCTGTGTTCCTCTGGATGGTTCAGTGTCTCCGAGCTCTACTGTGTCCCGCTAAAATTGTAATTTGGTTGAAAAGAAAGGTTGAAGATGTTGGATCCACGGATGCGTTTGCAGTGTTAAGGGTTAACACACCCCCGTGTGGATATAGAGTTTCGCTGTGACAAGCTAGTTAACGAACATGTTCAGATGTACATGATGGGACATAAACAAATGTATTTGCGATGTTGACTCTGATGGCTGTCTCCAAAGTTATGCATGAGTGAAGTTTGATTGGAAAGGAAAGGAAAAGGGAAAAAGAGGGAAACCTTTTTTTTCTTTTTTCGGAAACAATACTTTTTTTTGGACTGTTTTTAAATCCACCGCTCCCTCAAGCCTTATTTATGCTTTTTACAAAAAAAATTATATCTTTAATGTTCCTGTAAATAGTGATCTCAATCCCAGATAGCATCTCCCTCACCGCTGCTGGCCGTCATCAGCATGAGTTAGCAGTGTTGAATCTGTGTGTCGTGTGTTTTGATCGTTGCGTGCGTGTTTGTAGCGCTGGCTAATAACCCGTGAGTAGATGCCGTCCGCGGCTCGATCGCCCACAGCCCTTCAGCCACTCAACTGGAATATCTGCTTCAGTGGCTTTCTAGAGGGCATCTCTTCTCTCTCTCTGCTGTGTGTGTGTGTGTGTGTGTGTGTGTGTGTGTGTGTGTGTGTGTGTGTGTGTGTGTGTGTGTGTGTGTGTGTGTGTGTGTGTGAGAGAGAGAGTGAGTGACTCTCCAGCCTCTAGACATCAAGTGTGTGTGTGTGTGTGTGTGTGTGTGTGTGTGTGTGTGTGTGTGTGTGTGTGTGTGTGAGAGAGAGTGAGTGACTCTCCAGCCTCTAGACATCAAGTGTGTGTGTGTGTGTGTGTGTGTGTGTGTGTGTGTGTGTGTGTGTGTGTGTGTGTGTGTGTGTGTGTGTGTGTGTGTGTGTGTGTGTGTGTGTGTGTGTGTGTGTGTGTGTGAGAGAGAGAGTGAGTGACTCTCCAGCCTCTAGACATCAAGTGTGTGTGTGTGTGTGTGTGTGTGTGTGTGTGTGTGTGTGTGTGTGTGAGAGAGAGAGTGAGTGACTCTCCAGCCTCTAGACATCAAGTGTGTGTGAGTGTGTGAGTGTGTGAGTGTGTGTGTGTGTGTGTGTGTGTGTGTGTGTGTGTGTGTGTGTGTGTGTGTGAGAGAGAGAGTGAGTGACTCTCCAGCCTCTAGACATCAAGTGTGTGTGAGTGTGTGAGTGTGTGAGTGTGTGTGTGTGTGTGTGTGTGTGTGTGTGTGTGTGTGTGTGTGTGTGTGTTCTCTGGGCTTGATGGGCAGAAAATGCATCGCGGCTCCAAAGTTTGAAGGGCCGTAAACCAATAAGAGCCCATCAGTGAGCAGATGAAGATGAGTAATGCTGACGTGTGTGTGTGTGTGTGTGTGTGTGTGTGTGTGTGTGTGTGTGTGTGTGTGTTTTAGGGCTACAGATTTTGTTTTGTACCAATTCAATTTCAATTCAATTCAATTTTTATTTATATAGCGCCATTACAACAACCAGAAAGGTGCACAAGGCGCTTTCCATAAAACACATTTTAAAAAAAAGACAGCAGTATATAAAAATTACAAGTTAAAACCAATTTAAACAGTAAATTGCCGCAGTAGATCTTTTGAGACAGTGTTTACATTAGGGATGGGACGGTATGAAAATTTAATATCACAATTATAGTGGCCAAAATTATCGTGATTATCAATATTATCACGGTTTTGTTCAAACAAAATGTGTGATGAATGTGTTCAAAAATAACTGATGCTCACATTGGAAACATTTCAACAAGTTTTATATTTGAAAATCAACAAACAACAAATAAAACAAGCAGCTCTATGCACTTTTTTAAGCAAGATTCTATTCTGTGGCATTTCCTTTCTTATAATGACCGTCGTCATAGCAACGCATTATAACACAGCGCACCTCCATGCATCACAACGGGCGCGCGCTCTCGTTTCATTCAAATACAACTTGCCGTCTTGCGTCTCCGTTTTTAATTGTATTGAAAATTAAATCAGAGTTGATTTATTGTTTACAGAGTTTGATAATATTGTTGTGATCATCTTGACTGGACGATTGTTTTGTACGCTCGCTCTACAAAATCGATTTATAAACAAGTAAGATTTAAAACATTAATCTCAATTCAATATGTCCCCGTAATTATGTGGTAAAAAAAAAAAATCGGTGTAATAAGTGTACAATGAATCTATACATTATTATCCCTTAAATGGCACTCTTAATAATAGTCTTGTTTGAACTTGTTCGTTCGTCTTTGGCTCAAAGCCACTCGCTGTGAACTTTTCTTTGTGAGTGAGATGAAATACTTAAACTCAAAACAACATTTTGTACCCAATTATTTCACAGACGTTTCTGGTATTGAGGTCAAAGTTAACTTGCCTTGCGTTCGCTACACAACAGTGACGGTCACACAAGACGACTCGGCAGATTTGAAGTGTTTCTGTTGCAGCGACTGCTTGTCCTGCCGACTGGGTGACCATCCTCCATTAGTTCCCTCAGGACTTTTGTAAAAGCCTAAATATGAGCACACCTCAGATCTGGTCCTCTTAAAAGGCTGAAAAATCTCCCGAGCACGGTCGCTGCCATCCGCCATTCTTTGCGTTGCGGTTGCGCGCTGCGCCTGCGTCAGACTGTTGCTGGCTGGACAGGATTTACAGTGAGTTATTAAAATCGCGATAATCAAACACGGTTTTAATGATAATTCAATTTTAGACGATAATACTAACCGTCCGTACATTTTATCGTGGTTTATCGTGAAACCGGTAATCGTCCCATCCCTAGTTTACATGTGAGAGTGATGAAGAAGACGAGGAGGAAGCTGTTAGCTGTTATCTACATTAATATAAACCATACAAACTACAAATTAATAAACTAAAAATGCAGTGAAAAGACTATAAAATGTTTCAAATAATGTTTTATTTCTCCAGGCGATGGAGAGGGTCCGGCGAGAGCTGGTCATGATCGCTGGGGGAGGGGGGCGCTATTCTCAATGACAGAAATAAGAGCCTGGGTAATTGACCTTTGACCTCCACAAAGCTACACTACCTGGAGTCAGGGCTTCCTCTCTGGTTACCCTGGTAACCGCAGCATCCCTGTTTGCTCTCCCTGCTG
>JARPMJ010006626.1:45000-50754 GCA_033366665.1 Phoxinus dragarum
ACTGAACTTACTAAAGCTGGACTGACGCTATTCTCTTGTGGACACACACTCTGCTGCATTATTGTCCTGTTATCTCTGTGAAGCGGCTCTGAAGCGCTGTATAAGTAAAGCTGGACTTGATGAGTCCGCCGATGAGACTCCTCACCTCACTCCTCACATGCTTTCCCTTCTCGATCTCAGAGCGCTCTTCAATCTCTCCCTCTTCATATACGGTCTCCGTGTTTTGCTTGGATCATCTACATTTAAAGTGCTTTTCCCTTCACAGCTGGTTAGCCGGAGAGGAGATGAGCGTCTCTTATCCACAGAGCCGGGTTTGATTCCTCTCAGAACTGCAGATCCGGTTCTGAATTACTCCCGGCTTCCTCTGGAAACACACCCGCGGGCTGTTTTTGTTTCTACAAACTCGCGTTGAGTGATTAATAATGATTGTGTTTGCCGTTTGAAAGGCTTTATCATCTGATGTCTTTGTTCAGCAGAGGAAACCGTGAACTGGGATGTTTAATGGTTGTGTAAACGGTCTTAGCGTGAAATGACAGTTCCGTGTCTCACATTAATGATTTAAATCTCATCGGCCCGTGACCCACCCGCAATTAATTAGTTATTTTTTATAACGTGGCCCGCCTGAGCCGCGGATATAACGCGATCTGCGTGTCACTATCGAGTGCTATATATATACAGAAGAGCCGCTTTACAGAGATAACAGGGAAATAATGCAGCAGAGTTTGTTTCTGGAAGAGAATAGCGTCAGTCCAGCTTCAGTGATGGTCATTATAATGGTGGCAGTGCAGGCTGGTCAATAATATTGTTGCATATTAAATAAAATGAGTAATTAAACGTGTGTCATTCTGCCGCCGCTACATGTATGTCTGCACATTGAGTTATAGAGAGATGCTCGAGTGTGTCTGTGGAGAACTAGTGTTTGTTATTAGGATGTTAATCGGAGAGACGGCTGTGTACTTCACACTCCCAACTCTCACAAATACTTTGAATTAGCATCACAGTGAAAAGATGTCACTCCTGCTCACGTGGAGCCAGTTTCCCATCATCCCCCATAAACCCCTCGGCCTGTGTCCCTGTTGTCACCCAGCATCGCTCGCCCGTGTCCTGAGGAGGTCATGAGCTGACCGAGACGAGCGCGCATGAACACACGAGTGACGGTTCGCAGGAGGAACAATAGCGTCTTTATACGTCTTCTCTGGCGTCCAGCCACAACATCTCTCAGTGTGTCGCCCAGGTGTGTTCTGGGTAATGAGGCGTGATGTGGGATTCTGGGTGGTCGGCCCGGAGCGCCGTCTCACACACATTCACTGTAATGGTGGAAAGCTTTTAGTGGTGTCTCAGCACTTTACCTCAGTTGAGTACAGTTGGTCACGGATCCCACACGTGACAATAGACGCCTGATTGGTGGAGACGGAGGGATTAAGTGGCTCTAACACGTCCCTAATGACAGAACTCAGCGTTTGTTTGGAGTTCTCTGAAGACGAGCGTGTTTAAACTTGAGAAGTAATACATCAGGATCCCTGCAGATCCTCAGCGAGTCCTCAAGTGTCCTTCACTCCTGTAGATCGCGTGCTTCCTTCCGAAACTGGGACTCGTGTTACACAAGCTCGTGCGATCCCATGACCCTTCAGATAGCACAAATTGAAAATACGGCCAATGGCATATATTTAACGAGGATCTTTAAGGCGAGGACACGGCAGGAAAAAACTTTTCTTTTTTTTTCTTTTTTGGGTCAATTTTGAGCTTTTGGCCTATTTGTCTTCAATAACATCTTCTTTCAGACTTGTGGTGAAAAAAAGTCCAAAATACACATTTAGGTCTTTATTTTACTAACTTTGTCTGTTTGCGTCTGTAGATTTCTCCGAAATTCAACAAAAGTTGTCTCTCTCTCTGCTGTACAATGCTGTCGATCCAAATATGGTAATTTCCTTTTAATCAGCAACCAATCGTGAAAGTACATTGGGCATTTAACTCTAAAAGCGAAATCTCATTGGCTGATGTGCATTTCTGACGCCGTGATTGGTTCAGATGCATCATGTGACGCTCTCTGACATTCAGATGTGTGTGATTCAGAATCGATCTGAAATGTCCAAGAATCGATTTAATTAATAAATAAAATCAGCTGGCTGTTCGCCTCCATTTTTGTAACTAGCCTATACGGGACGTCACCACCCAGCCGGTTTTTGAACGTGAGCGGCAAATCACTAAAACAAAGAGGAAGCAAATATGGATGAGAGGGAGATCTTTCGTTCCTACCAAAACATTAGTTCTGAGAAAAAAATTATTAATTGCTCAGTTTAACCATCATAGAGTGAAAGTGTATCATTTGCATTTGTTTTTAAGTCCTTAACAGGACTTAAAACAGGCGCGCTTGACATATAAGAACGAGCAGAGAGAGAGCGAGAGAGATCAAGACCCGAGCGCTGTCTGCTCTCTCTCTCCCTCACGCATATTAATCAAAATCAATTACCGGTAATACGATGGTGTCGGGAAAAAAAACTCTCCAGTGATGAAATGTTTTCTGTGTTGACAAATCTTGTGCGATATCCTAAAATGCATTGCTTGTTTTTTCTGTTTACATTGTGAATGCTGCTACGTCAGAGCGATTCCCCGTACTTTTTGACAAGTGTCCTTGACAGGGCGGCCATAGCTTTTTGCAGCTCAAGTCGGCGGCGGTGTGAACGTACAGTCAGCCGCCAGCTGCAGACCAACGCACACTGCAGTGCTTCACGAAACTCCCCGCCAACTCCGAGAGGGCAAAAAAAAAATAACAACTCGGTCTATCGCTGCTTCATCGCCAGGTAGCTTAGGGGTACTATTTTTCATTTTGAAAGAAGCACTTTATTTTCATAACTTGTCATTCTTTAAGTTACTGAGTCTGAGAAATATAGATATTTTTTGTCTTCACCGGTTGTGTTCTACATGATATTTTGTGGTAAACTGCAAATTTCCTGGGAAATGCATCTATTTTCAATTATTTTGTATTATGAAGAAGCACTTTATTTTTGTTCCAACTTATTTTGAGAACCAGACAAAATATTTTTTTATAAAAGGCACTTCCCTGAGAATTGAACTTAATAAATGTGAAAAAGACACTTTAATGTCTCCGTTTGTCATTCTGTATAGCAAAGCAGATGAGAGTAGATCATGATCAGAAACATGATTACAAAACATTATGGATAAAATCGAATCGTTTTGAATCGAAAATCTTTTTGAATCGAAAATCGATTTTGAATCGAATCGTGGCCTCAAGAATCGGAATCGAATTGAATCGTGAGATGGTAAAAGATTCCCACCCCTAGTAAATAGTTGTTTCCACTAAAAAAGTATGAATTTTTACATTACAAATCTTTAAATGCCTTTTTCTCAAAATGAGTTTTTTGTCATTCTCCAGTATGAATATCTCAGCCGATGTACACCAAACTCTCCAGTTACACACTTAGCAGTATTCTGAAGATATGTTCAGAGGGATTTGTTAATAAATCATTCCTGGCCTGATTTATGTGACATTTTAATAAAAAGAATATGGCAAAAATCTATTTTTTAAGGCTATGGACAGTATATTTAGATTTCCTAGGTCATGAAAGCATATATCCTGAAATCCCTCTGAATATCTTTCTTCATCTTGTGTGTAATCAAAATGAAAAGAATTTTGCACCTGGCTTTATCATATGCTCAGATCTATCTACCGAAAATATATGCAGAATTGCGCATATTTAATGAGATAATGCCTAATTTGCATAATTAAACATACAAATTTCAAAAACGTGTAATAAATTTTTTGTATGAACTTGTGTAAGTAATCAACTGAGGAAGCTTCATGGTGATATCTATTATTTTAAAATTGTACCCTATTCACCTGTAATGTCTCGCCTTAAAGGGAGTTTATCGAGTTTATTTTGCGTCGTATGTTGTGAAAAAGAACTCGTGGTCTGGCGCTGTAGCGCTCGCTCAGGTCCCGAATTCACTTCTCTATACGCCTGAATGGTCAAATCTCGGGGGATAGTTTGTGTGTGGATCCGAGCGGGATCGCCGTGTTCATATCTGCCTAAACAAACCGAACCAAGGGACGAAACACACCAGGTTCTGAAACCAGCCGGTGTGAAAACACCCTTACATTCAGTTTTGTCTTCAGCGGTATAAGAAAATTCTTAATTATCATTTTAAGAGGTCTTAAATTTGGCGACGGTTCTGGGTTATCTTTAACACTACGATGAAATTAATTAATTAAGTGTTGCTAGTTGATGGATCAGTGATGTGAGTCTCGGGATGAATCCCAGAATCCTCTTCACTGATCGGCATTCACATGCATCAGTCGGTGAGTTAACGCTCAGATTTCTGTTTCCGATTGTCCTTTCATAATAGCAGGAGCCCGTCGAGAATGGAGCTGGTTGCCATGCCGACGCGTTTGGCGGGAGAGCGAGTGCAGATTGAGAGGCGTAATGAGTCGAGCTCGTTGGGCTTTACATCACCGCATCTCTGGCGGTTCTAGATGCTCAACCTGAGATCAGATCGATTAGCAAACGCTCAGAAGACTCGCTCCAGTGTCGGGTTCAGCTCTTCATCACAGGTCTTCAATTACTGACCACTTGATATCCTGAGCCTGCGTGACTTCTTCTGTGAAACCGCTTTAATAATGTTCAGCACATATATTTTGCTATCATTTGTTTTTCATGAACCCACTGTCTTTGTTTGCAATTACATTTATGCATTAGGCGGATGCTTTTATCCAAAGTGACACATTGCATTGAAGGTTTACGCTTCATCAGTTCATGCGGATCGACCCATGACCCATGAGCCATCTACTGTTTGAGCTTCATGAATACACATCTGCTGAATTAAATCTGTCGTGGTCACGTCTGATGTCTGGCACTTCATGTTGTTTGCAGGCTGTCCAGAGAAATTTCCCTATTTGCTCATTCATGCTTTGAGGTTTCAAAAATTGCACCAAAGTTCCATAAAATGTTCATAAAACTATCACTGAATGTGGAAGAAGTCTTGTGTCTGTGTCTATGTGACTAATGTTCAGACACAAGAAGCTTTTGCTTCCACATGCGCGAATAATGAATGGAAATTTTAGGAATGGAAGCGCATAACTAACTCTTAAACAAGCCCTTAACTAACCCATAAACAAGCACTTAACTAACCCATAAACAAGCACATAACTAACCCATAAACAAGCACTTAACTAACCCATAAACAAGCACATAACTAACCCATAAACAAGCACATAACTAACCCATAAACAAGCACTTAACTAACCCATAAACAAGCCCTTAACTAACCCATAAACAAGCACTTAAACTAACCCATAAACAAGCACATAACTAACCCATAAACAAGCGCACAAACAAGCACATAACTAACCCATAAACAAGCACATAACTAACCATAAACAAGCACATAACTAACCCATAAACAAGCACTTAACTAACCCATAAACAAGCCCTTAACTAACCCATAAACAAGCACTTAACAAACCCATAAACAAGCACATAACTAACCCATAAACAAGCACTTAACAAACCCATAAACAAGCACTTAACTAACCCATAAACAAGCGCATAACTAACCCATAAACAAGCACATAACTAACCCATAAACAAGCCCTTAACTAACCCATAAACAAGCCCTTAACTAACCCATAAACAAGCACTTAACAAACCCATAAACAAGCACTTAACTAACCCATAAACAAGCCCTTAACTAACCCATAAACAAGCACTTAACAAACCCATAAACAAGCACATAACT
>JARPMJ010006627.1:0-50750 GCA_033366665.1 Phoxinus dragarum
ATTACCTGCCCTTCACATACACAGTTAAGAACTAGCCTTATGCCAACAGTTATATCTAAGAGTATTTAAAAGACTAACTAAAATTTTGCTCTATTCCAAAACATTGTGAGCTTCTTATAATGCAATACAGAGTTTCTGAGTGTATAACCATGTATCGAGTGTATCATTTCACAAAATGTGAGTTCAGCAGGAAGAAAACAACTTACTTTTGACTTGTTTTTGATGCTTTTGGTGACATCAAGCCAATGCTGTAAAATGTAAAATAAATAAATTAAACGCGTCACTTGTTTGGGAACATGGATTCCTGCATACAACACTAACATTTAACATGTCTGGTTAAAAAAATAAATAAAATAAATAAATAAAATAAAATCAGCCACTTTGGCTGGTGGGCAAAAAGTGTTTCATGCACACTAGAAAAGTCTGTCCTGTCTATTGAGATGGGCTGCTATAATGGGGTGATGCATGAACAATGTGAGGGAGGGAGGGTGGGTGGAGACACTCATGCTGATGGAAGAATATAGAGTCTCAATCTCTCCCACACATTCCTCACATTCTCTTCCCTCCCTCTTTCAATTCTATGCACTCGCCTGAGCTCTGTCTGCTGCTATTTAGCATATTTAATATTTTATCACTCTTAAAGTTACAGAAGTGCTAGGTACGGCAATAAAAACAGCATCCAAAACTGTCAGGAATTTTGGGAGTTGTGTTTGAAGAACACCCAGTCATGAGAAGGACTGCCATACAACATCAGGCAATGTTCAGTCTTGATGATCCTAGGAGTGGATGTGTGGACAACTCTACTTGTCTCACTTCATTAGCTGTCAGTCGCTGCCCGTATCAAGTTTAATACAGAAGGTTTAGTAACCCCCCTTCCTCCAACTAATTTACCGTATCCTTTATGTGTAAGCAGCTTGGATAAAAGTGTGCAATAAAAGTATAATGTAAATCAACGAAGCCTTTTACTAGTGATTCACCGAAATGAGATTTCTGGCCCGTGCATTTGGCCAAAATTAGAAACTGTTTTAAAATATATATTTTTGTATAATTGTATTAATATTTCCTTTTTAATTAATTTCATGAATTGTACCTATACCTATATAGGTCAGATGTTATTTTTTTGTTTAATGGTGCACTGTAATTTTTAACGGGATCTAGTGGTGAGGTTGTGAATTGCAACCAACAGAAGTTACGGTGGACAACAGGAAATTATGTTGTCTGAGACAGCAGAGAGTAGCCAGTTAAGCAATGAGGTTTCTTTACAAAGATAAATTAAGAAATTAGGTTTACTTAATTATTCAGTAAAACGATATGTTATTGCGAATATTATTGTTACTTGTTCATCAATGAGTCAGTGTTTTATTCGCTGACTTTAGCTAGCTTCTTTACACAAAGAACAACATAGTGACGAAATGCGTTTGTCCGTTTAGGGCTACTGTAGAAACATGTTGGCACAAAATGGCTATTTCAATGTAATATGTAGATAGAAATGGCTCATTCTAAGGTAATAAAAAAACATAACGGCTCATTATGTAAGGTACACCTCTGAAAACATAGTTATGTATATGATATTGCATTTATGTCAACAGAATCTATCCTCCTAAATATTACACAATGCACCTTTAAAATGTTCTGGCTCCACTAACCGTCTAACTGAGCATTTGATCTCACTCTGCCGCTCTCTCTGTGTGTGTGTGTGTGTGTGTGTGTGTGTGTGTGTGTGTGTGTGTGTGTGTGTGTGTGTGTGTGTGTGTGTGTGTGTGTGTGTGTGTGTGTGTGTGTGTGTGTGTGTGTGTGTGTGTGTGTGTGTGTGAGAGAGAGTGAGAGAGAGAGAGTGAGAAAGCGAGTGAGAAAGAGAGTGAGAGAGAGAGTGAGAGAGAGAGTGAGAGAGAGAGTGAGAGAGAGAGTGAGAGAGAGAGAAAGAGTCTTTTTTACACTCTTGATCGCTTACAGTAGCTGAATATATAACTATTTTGGTCTGAATATAACTATTTTGGCCTGAATATATAACTGTTTTGGTCTGTAAATATATATTAAAAAACAGCTTCTGAAAAAAGTGTGGCCCTTTGTAGCCTAAAAGTTTATGTGTGCTAAATTCTGTTGAATCAAATAAAATAGCCTACTTCTTTCTAAAGCTACTTTGTAATGTCTATTTCTCATTTAACACAATTATTTCTCAGCCAAATTTGATGTGAGATTAATTTGATATATTTAAAACAGTGCTTTATACAAAATAGATTGTTAATAATAAACAGGAAATTAATGATCAAATAAACAGGAAAGTAATGATCAAATCAGCTGATCACATATCAAAGCAAATCTTGTATCCACTTTCTAAAAAAAAAAAAAAAAAATCCTTTCGCTCGTACCGGGACTTGGGCAGAATCCATGAAGCGCAGGCCAAAGTAATCTTTCTCGACAACGTCCAGGTGATACATGATCTGCTCAAATAGCTCTGCACCTTTGGCTTTTTTCTAGAGAGAGAGAGAGAGAGAGAAAGAGAGAGCATAATTTAAATCCTAACAGTCAATAGTGGGTTTCAGGCGTTTAAACTTATATTATGTAATAATAATAATATCATTTGTGATTGTCAAAAAATCTAAAGAAAAACCTTTAGGCAGTGTGTCCACCAAAGCATTTTTTCCGAAGGCTAGTGTATTTTTCCAATTGTTTTCAATGGCAGCGCTAAGTTTTTAAAATGCCAGCAGCATAACAAGGTGCTGTCTATTTCACACTGAGCAAGTTTTTTTACCGTTCGCGGAGAGTTGAAGATTGTTCAACTTTGGGTAAAATGCAGAGCTCATCACTGTCGCCATCCAATCACAGTAGAGGAGGAATGGGACAAATACAACACTGACCAACCGCCACCACCACATCCTGCTTGTACAACGCCAACAGACGGCATCAACAAGCACAATAACGGAACAAAATTATTTAAAACAAGAGCCAGAGCAAATAGACATTGCATAAAAAAAAAATTATATCTAGAAACAGTACAGAAAAAAAATTGTTGTGATATTAGATACTAGTAACACTTGTGGATATTCTGTATCAGAGCAACCAAAGTGTCTCTAAAAAAGTGTCCCAGGCGTCGACAGCTAAGCGTTTTCAGCAGAGGGCCTAGCGTTTTCAGCTAGCTAAAAACGCTTTGCTGGATGACACACGGCCTTAGATCCTTGGAATCAGTTTAAATGTTCTGTTTAAATATAAACACTCCAACCATATGGGATATAAAAAACCTTAGCCCTTTAAGGCACACAATCCCAATTTTCAAACTGCAAGAACAGCTCTTCTGTCTTAACTGTGATAACTCAGCAACAGCTCAACCACTTGACTTCAACTGTGCCTGATTTCAAACCACATCTTGACAAACCAATGAGCCACTGTCTGGCTTTACACTCTCAAATATTTCACATGGTTGGATTAAAACAAGTGATAAATGTTACTACTAGAGACGATTTACAATGGGGCCACTTCATGGATGCTCATAAGTAAATCAGTGAGTTATACGTTTAAATGTCTTGATTCCAGATAATCTAAAATCTAAACAAACCCCTTTATCTTTAGTCTTACAGTAAACAAAATAGTTTATGGAGAGCCACATCCGTGCTTGTATCTCCATGATTAAACTAAAGAGTGCTGACACACAAGCATCTCACCCAACTGCTTTGCTCCATGTTGGGAAGGCCGGTTTAACCGTAGTGCAGGCGCTCAGCACCGGATGCTCACGCAGGCCCCAGTAAGTTGGCATAGTGTACAAAGCATCCCAGCGAGCTGCAAGAATGCAGACAAAGAGTCCATTGTGTGCTTGAGTGAACCCCAGGCTCAGGACTCACATTGTTCAGCTGAGGTTTTCCAGGCTGCTAGGCCAACATACAGCCTTTGGAGGCGCAGTTACATTCCTCAGTCTGCTTCCAGCAAGCAGGACAGAAAGTAACTTCAAATATCAGATGACCGCTTTTACAATAAAAACAACCCATTGTCAGCATTATAAAACTATCTCTTAGATGCACTACCAAAATTAGAGCTTTAAAAAAACAACTAAACTCACTAAACAAACAGGTTGACCCAGCCCTAAAGTATGCTCGTCATGATTTGTGACACTGGGCTTTCCTGTGTAGGGCTTGGCTTCACTCCTCAAGAGTTAGAGAACATAACATGTCAAGCCAGAAAATTAATTGAACTTGAAACATCCACCTTCATACTGAGCAGTGAAACATCGATTCAGCATTTATGGGTATCCAGGGAGACTGTTTGAAAGGCTTTTCCTTGGAGATGCACCAGATGGTCATTGCATGTTTGTGCAGCTTGCGAACTGTAAAGATATTTATGTCTCTTCTTTCTCAGAAGCAGAGTATTATAGAATAGGTTTGTTGTCTCTGTCTAGAGAGAAGCAGCGGCTTGTCTTTTGTACGTTGGTGCTTAATTTGTGTGAAGAGGAGACCAGAAAATATCAGTCTTTAAAAACAACAATTCAAGTTTAAAAAAAAATTTATTTTTAAAAGCTTAGCCTATTCGTTGTGGAAAAGTTTAGCATTAATGTTCTGCCAAAAAAAACATCCACATATTGCGTTAATCATAAGTCATACTGTATGCATTTGGAAAAGCATGAGGTTAAATAAATTGATAACTTTCGCTATTCCTTAGTTTGTTTTTTACACTGGAATGAATCTGCTCATTTAATGGGGTTTGTTTACTCTTGGTTAGGAAGTTTGAAACAGATCAAGATCCTCTAGTTTATCAGTCACCACTAGTTCAGTTTATGCTCATCATTCCCTTGTGTATGACAGATCAGAGGGAATCTTTAAAACAACAACAAAAAAAGTAGTGCCAACTATCTCAAATAAGAACAAAGAAAAAAAAGGCAGATTAAGATCTTAGAGTTAACTACTGGCCTATGGCATGTGAATCCCACTTGAAATGATTATTTCCTTGCCAAGCCTCAAAGAGGCCACCATTAGTAATCTACAGTGACCAGCCCAGAGATCGCAGTGATCCTTATCAGACGGATGAACAAAAACCCAGTGCCTTCAGTAAACAGCTAGCATCTATTAGGCCTTCCTCACTGCATTAATAAATACAAATGTAATGTAACAATTAAATCTTTGGGAGCAAGACCACATAAGTGACTAAAATTGATGCCTCAAAATCTAATATATTTAAGCATTTAATATAAGCTGACCTCAACCGTAAATGAGCTCCAAATCCTTACATGTACACAGTGTGCAATAACGGACAAAAAATAAAAATAAAATGTCTAAAAACAGTTTAGCAAAAACAGCAATTTTGAGACGTGACCACACTATGTTGCATTTAGAAAGAAGAGTCTAAAGGGTTGCAACCACAGACAATTAGTACCGGTAATTATTATTGGTGCAAGATCACTATGGTTATTTTAAAATATGGGTACCGGTAGTTTACGCAATTAAAATAACAACAGATGAAATCCTAAGGGAACTTAAACCAAATTTATTATACAGTAATACAGGTACCACACATAAACACAAACAACTAAAATGCACTAAAACATCAGTCAGTGGAAATACTGAAATTTAGTTAGGAATGGAGATGAGAAATGCAATAAACTGAATATAACAACAGACTCAGTCATACATCATACCTAACACATTCAGGTGGAGGTCAGAGAAAATCCTGCCAGAGGCTCAACCACAGCGTAAACAAAGGCATTAAGAAGCTGAGGGGATCAAGTCATTCGCTGTCCACAGCAGAGTCCTGCAAGCGGGACGGTTGAACCGCTAATATTTGATGTGACGGGTGGAATAATATTTAGATTGTCATTTGTGGTCGGGAATCAATAGGCACGGGCGGACTGCAGGTCCAATAGCTAAGAATATTTTGACTCAATTCGGTACCCACTTGATAGGCAGCTGCTTTCAGACGGTCCTATGCTTATTTGTGTTCACACTCCGTAGTCTCTGAAGACCGTTAAAGGTTTCTAATTACAAATCGATTTGCAGCGTTGAACGCTGGCGTTTGCGCCCTGCAACTGAAGTGATTGACAGCTTCAGTCATTAAGGGAGCGCTTATTGCTCATTTTTTGTATATAATCTATTCGCACATTTAAATGCAGAGTGAATCCACTAAAATATCCCTGATATTATATGACAGAAAAGGCTCATATTTGGCTACATGTCCTTTTAATTTATGGAGACCCCTAAGCGTCTGTATAGCCTATTATTTGATTTATGCACATTAGCCTGTATGGGCAGATTGTTCACATATAGGCAAACGTTTTGTATTGTTTACATGACGGATGCACGTTCTCATCCTTTTTTCTTTTAATTATTACAATGTTGGGCTGCATGTCTATTTTTCTTAAATGCATCAACTCAGAATGCCTAATGTTGGTTTGATTGCTTGTTACATGAGAAAATAAATAATTATTGTCTACCTGATGCAGTAGATTTAATGCGTGTACTCTTCGGGTCGCGGCCTTTATGTCAAACGGGTCGGGACAGGTATGGTTTTACCAAACAAACAGGTCCCTTGCAGGACTCTGCCACACAGTCCAATGACCCCATGTTACCAGGGCTGAAACGATTAGTCGACAATCGACATTATCGAGAGAGAAAAAAAAAGTGTTGACAAATATTTTTGTTGTGGAATACAGTGTAAGATACATTGCAGAGCAAAGAGGACACAGACAACGCGCCGACAGATAAGACAGAGCAGGTTACTTTTGATATCAAATAAAGTCTCAGCTTTTAAAAATCTGTCAATTTTGCTACAGAATTCAAACAATACGTGGTTTTGGCGCTCTTTAATGTGGCGTGACAGATCACTGTAGCAGTTCAAGCGGCACGTGTCGTGAACCTATCATCTCTTCCTCTTTACTATCACAGCACGAAATAAACATGAACAAACATCAGAAAGTATATTGAAAGCTACAGTACAACTGAAATTAATCATCTCTCATGTGGTCACTTAATCGGTGTTTCAACCTCAGAAAGACGTCAATAAATCAGCTTGTAAACAATGTCACAGAATGTTACCTTTACCTCAGGAAAACCATTCAGTGACCATAAACTCGATAGTTAATTTAAAAAAAAGAAATAGAGGAGCATTTTTTCTAAAAGAACATGCACAATATTACATATTCATATTTTTACAAAAAAAAAAAAAAAAAAACTATTTCCAGACTTAATAAAAACACAATACCACTCATTTTAACAATTGGACTATTGATGACTTTGAGGAAAGAAAACCTGAAGGAGATTGGTCTATTCAGTAGGCTCAAAATTCATAAAAAATACATTTTACAAAACTGAGGTGATTTGCTTGTTTTATTACTGGTAGTTAAAATGCTGGTAGGTATAAACTCAATATTGTAACTAACTGCAAAAGGGGAATAATCGATCAAAGCCTACTGATTAGCCTAATCAGTGAAATAATTGATTAGTCAATTAATCGTTCCAATTATCATTAGTTTAATCGATTATCAAAATAATCGTTTGTTGCAGCTTTTTGGTGACTTAGGCCCCGTTTACACGATGGGAAAACGCAGATATTTCTCTGCGTTTTGGCCTGTCATTTACACGAAAACGCCGTTTTTATCCCAGAAAACGATTATTTCTAAAAACTCCGGCCAAAGTGGAGATTTCTGAAAACGCCGGTTATGTGTTGTCGTGTCAACTGGGAGAAACGGGGTTTTAGGTTCTCTCTTGTCGATTCTGAGGATTCTGATTGGCTTGCATGGCTTTATCCTTCTCCCTACACTGCCGCCCAAAGGTTTGGCATAGTTATGATGGCGCTCGACGGCGTATTTATGCGGTTGTGTGCACGATGTTATTATTGAAAACGGAGGGGGGAAATATTCGTTTCTCTAAATACCCGGCTATTTGTAAATGTGGCCTTAAAGAATATTATCATCCAGCATCACTAATAAGTTATCGTTCGCCCAGGTGTCCTGCATTGTTACACAAAAATCACATCTGCTGACCAGCAACAGAAACACCCTGGCCTTTATAGCTAGTGTTAATATCACACTCAATGACGAACAAAACGGCCCAAACAGAGCAAAAATATGCAATTCAAATCAAATATTATCCAAAAGTAAGATAAATGTCTGATAGCTTGTAAATCAATTCGATTTTTTAACAGTTACAGTATAGCAGACTACTTATTATAAATATCAGTTGTCACTATATAATATAGAAATGGTTAGTTTTTATGAGAAAAGCTCTCTAGTTATATTTTTGGGGGGCAAAACGTATGCAATGAAATACAAAGAAGGTTGAGAGATGTAGGCCTATAAATAAAGATTCCTAAAAAGCCTTTTGGATCATATTTGATTCACAAGTGAACAATTTTTCTAAAAAAGGATGTATGGGTAATCAAGCAAACCTCTTCAGTCCATTAAATGTTTATCTTGAAATATTAATAACAATATAAAAGTTATTATGTTTACTTTATAAAAATGTAAGATTTCACAGCAAAAAGACGTGCACCACAAACTAAATGTAGACATTTTTGGATTGATACTAAAAAAAAGAAAGAAAAAAAGACTATCAATCTGACAATAGAATCAAGGGGTTTTCTGCATTTAAAAAAATATTTTGGCAACCACCAAAATTAATCTTTGTCCCACCAAAGATTAATTTGATGATAATATGACAATACCTGCCATTCTGAAGACCCAGTACCACTGATTATTTGTGTAAGCACTCTATGAAGAGTGTCAAAGGTTCTATTTGCAATGTGTTTTTGCAGCGTTTAGCTTTGTAGCTAATCACAGACATAACTGTTGAGCGCGTAAACGCAATGGCCAATTTAAATTACCGGTAGTCAAAATGGTGTTTTTTTTGTTCAGCGCAAGTTTTGCCAGCTTGTGATCCTTTCATTATAACCAACGAAGTATAAACACAATGTCAATAAGTGATTCATTGCACAGCACAGAGCTTCATTGATAACAAGATTTTTTGCATCAAATATGATAAATATAGGCTTTATTCTGTCAAGATGCACTTGTAGGAAAAATGGCCGTAAACTCTCAGCTTGAACACAGCTTCTCATTTCACACACTAAGACAGTGTAAAGTGATAAAGACACAACAGCAAAAACAACCTGTTCAATGAAAAGCATCAGGTTGTGGGTGGAAATGGTCCTGAAAACAAATTATGAGTGATTAGCACAAATAAGTTTTAAGTGGATGTGATGAGTAAAAGAGCTTCTTTGAAGGAATTCCTAATCTTAACAATTCCAAAGTTGAGAGTTAAGACTCATTTGTCAAGTAACAAGTGCTAAGCACATCTGTAGTCAATAAACAGTGATGTCTAGTTTCACTCTCTCAGGTTTTCAGCCTCAAACAGCAACGAACAATGGAGAGCTTTCTCTCTGGCATACTGTCTGGAGTATCTGTTAAAGTACAGGCTGAAAACTGATGCCGATTCAACCTTGAGCTTCTCAAGAAAAACACTTCACAACTCGATAAAAAAAAAAAAAAAAGTACAACTGGGCAGAACACTGAAACTGACTAAAAAAAACAGATCTGTTTATGAAAACCATAGTCAACCAAACACTGTGCAACACTTGTGCATTAGTCTACTCACCGGCAAGTCAACACTGACATCTGTGCCATCTAACAAAGAAACTCGGCAGGTGATGATGGACTTGGCATCTCCAGCAGCAGGGATGTGCGTTGTGGCTCGCTGGGCTTCCCGGAGTCGAGCTTTCTCTGCATGTTTGCGGATGGACCGCCGGCCCAGAGTCCTGCGCAGGAAGCTCAGCATATTCAGGAAGATTTGTTAGTCCAGTCTGAAAGAAAGACCATTTCAGTTATACTCAGGCCAACCTCTGTGAAATTATTCTTACCACAGTAAAACTATGGTTAATAAGTAGCTATATAAACTAAGACTGTATTAAAATCATAGCTGGCACCTTATTTCATAATGAAAATTCACTTCAGCTTTTGTGTAGAATTGTGTACAGTAACTATTATTTCACTGAGTAATTTGTAATAAGACCACAGTAATAAGAAAAAAAACATCACAAGAAAAAACATCAACGTCTTCTTACCATGGTTATGTCAATGAGAATATAATTTCTATGAATTAAACGATGGTATAATTTATAATAATGGTCTAAGATATTTAGAGACTAACTACAACTGCAGTTGTACTAATTGTAGGCTACTAAATATATTATACTTAAATCTCCTGATTAACCTTACAGCAAAATATCATTAAGTGTTACTTAGACAGTGATCGGTTCTTTCCAGTTCCTACAAGTTATTCATTACTTTGTCTTCAAATCACACGCGTTTTATCAACACTGAAGTACCTTTTAAGAAAACAACGGCGACGACGTTAAAAAAACAGCGGATAAAACGTCAAACGTTTAACGCTGCTCTCATGCGTGCACGCGCAATATCCAAACTATTTCATGTTTCGATCAAAATTGTAGCAAGCAGCTCACGGATCACGCGCTGATGACTGAACTCCACTGACACCTGTTTGCGCAAGAAATACTGCACCTAACTGACATTTAACGGCGTAACTATCTAAAAACTAGCTATTTATTGGCACAGACAGCTAGAAATCAAAATACGGCTATACACCGGTGATTAATCTAATTTTGTTCCGATATATATCGCGTGCACCCCCAGGGATAAACGCAGTCGAGACGCTCGCGCGCTAGCGGCGCGAATCCACTTGTTGATCCTCAGTCAGACCAAAGACAAAAGCTATACTTACAGCAGATTGATGAATATTCCGCCAATGAAAGAGTCCTCTAGCATCGGCTTTTATCAACAAACAACTCTGTGCTTTGAAATATCCATCTTCTAAGCCACCGTGTGGCACAGCCACCCTTTCTTCTTTCTTGTTTTTTAGATAAGTGTAACTGATATTCTTCTCCCTGCTCCGAAAGATTGTGGGATGTGGGGTGGCTGTTTTCACCTCAGGAAATGACGTCACGTAAATCCTTAAAAGTGGATTTACATTTAAAGGGAAGGTGTTCTGCCGATTTCTCTCAGGACTTTGTCTAACGGATCTTATCTCCCTTGTAAAAAGGTACTGTAGTGGTACATAGTAAAGTGGTCAGCTTGTAAAAGCCTGGTACTGAATGATTACCAAAATAATGTTTTTGAAAGAAATCTTTTATGCTCAGAGGCTGCGTTTATTTGATAAAAATACAGCAAATAAACAGTGATATTGCGAAATAAATGTTATCACAAACCAAAAGACCTATTTTCTATTTGAATATATATTTTAAAATGTATTTTTTTCCCTGTGATGATAATTCTGAATTTTGATAATTGTGATGATAATTTCTGAATACACCCCAGTCCAATGTCACACGATCCTTCAGAGCTCTTTGATTTGGTACTCAGTCAGGAAACATTTGTTACATTTGTATTATTATCAGAGGTGGAGTAGCAACTTGAGTGCTGTACTTAAAGGTATAGTTCACTTTTAAATAAAAATGTTGGTATGTTTTAGCTTACCTCAAGGGCATGTAGGTGTCTTTGTTTCCGCAGTAGTTTAAATTTTGTACTTTTAGGTCAAACCGTTCTTGTCTGTCAGTCATATAATGCAGGTCTATGGTCACCACCTCGGAGAGCATGCACAGAGAAGTCCAAATTAAACAATTCCCCATCGTAAGTACACATTGATGTCCTAAGACACGAAACGAGTGGTGTGAGAAAACGAACGGTATTTACATATGTATGTATTAGTCCGCAGACTGAGCCAGAACGCGCGCACAGCACACGTCACATCCCAGGATGCGCGCACGCCCTCAGATCACTTGGACGTGGTTGTATACAAGAGGTAAAAACTATATAAATAGGCTACTGTTAGTTTTCTCACACAAACCACTCGTTTCGTGTCTTAGGCCATCAATGTGTACTTACGAATTGTTTAATTTGGACTTCTCTGTGCATGCTCTTCGAGGTGGTGACCATAGACCTGCATTATATGACTGACAGACAAGAACGGTTGACCTAAAAGTACAAAATTTAAACTACTGCGGAAACAAAGACACCTACATCTTGGATGCCCTTGAGGTAAGCTAAAACATACCAACATTTAATTGAACTATTTAATTGAACTAAATAAGTGAACTATCCCTTTAAGTACACTTGTTGAGTATCTGTAATTTACTTGAGTGTTATTTTTTTCTGGAAACTTTTTACTTTAACTTCACTACATTTGAAAGACAATTAGGCTATCATACTTTTTACTCCACTACATTTCTGTCAAGGTCCTTTAGAAAGTAGTAACGCCAGAGATGATTCTGGTTGCAGGGGTTGCATTTTGGTTGGAAATTAAAGTCTGATTGATATCAGAACCCAACGTCTGTTTGACTTCAACCACAATAACCACAATACAACGTCTGTCCAGTGTCCAATCCAATGTTGGAGATTAACGTCAATCTGACGTTGGATTCTGACATCAACCATGATTTTCATTTTCAATGTTATGGGTTGGTCTTCTAAATGTGAATTTTGTCATTGTTTTCGAGCACACTTGCTCATAGATAACAGTAAGGCTCACATATTCATTAGCCAAAAAACTTTGTGGACATTATTGAGTGCACTTATTCAATCTCACATTCAATCCCAGTACTGGAACTGTGTTCTAGAAATAAATTTGATATTGATATGAGGGTAGGTAGGCAGGCATAGATTCAGATAAGGTACTGTAAGTATTAGGCTGCACACAAAAATGCAACAATAATAAACATTGACATTTACCTTTTACTTTTGATGCTTAATTAATTTTAAAAATGACTACTTCTGTACTTTTACTTAAGTAAAAATCGGTCCTTACAACCTTTACTTGTAGAGTAATACTTGACCAGTAGTATCTGTACTTTCACTCAAGGAAGTTGTGTACTTTGTTCACCTTTGATGATTATTATCAATGTTGCACGTTTTTGTGGCTTAAAATTTTTATTTGTTTTTGTGTGAAAATGGTGGTACTTTTTTCAGGATTATTTGATGAATAGGAAGTTCAATGAACAGCATTTATGTCAATTTATTAAATATAATTAATTTGTATTTTGGTTTGTATTTAATGATCAAATTCCTTGATGAATAAAAGTTTTATTTTTTATTATCTTATCACAGGTCCACAAATGTTTGAATGGTATCATTGTTTCCACAAAAATGTTAAGCAGCAAAAACTATTTTCAACATTGATAATAAATGTTTCTTGAGCAGCAAATCAGCATATCTGAATGACTTTGACACCGAAGACTGGAATAATGATGCTGAAAATTCTGCATTACCATCACAGGAACAAATGACATCTTTAAATATATATATATATATATTTAAATTGTAATATTTCACAGTATTTTTTTTTGTATGTATAATTACAGATGTATAATTTGCAGATATTATTATAACTTGAAAAATCCCTAGCAAAGATGAGTAACACACCCTCAAACTATCAGGTGCTTGCAGGTGCTCTGTTTTTAGTTTTTCCAACAGCACCACCCACTGGTTACTGAGGGCTCGAAACTGCTGTAACATTAGAAACTCTCCTCCCTGACAAAAATCAAAGGAATTAAAATGTACAAATATGCAATGTACAAAAAACAGAATACATTTAATGCAAAAATGACCCAGATCACACACCATATTTTATTTTAAAGACTTTCTTTTTAATATACAACATCGTATGTACACTATAATATTTTCATAAAAATGGACAAGTGGCACAACTTGACCTTGTTATTTGCAGCAAATAAACGTTAACACCAGTCTACAATTGTACATCTTTGTTGAAAAAGTGCTGTCTTTCCCACAAGACAGGAGGCGTGTAGTTTCTCCCAAATTGCATGTCGCATTCCTGTATTAAATGTCTTTTGGTAAAACCTGTAACCTGTTGAGCATAGAAGGGAATTATTTGGTCTTAAAACCAAGGTTTTCCAGCAAGCATGACCACAGAGAAATGACAAATGAGTGACTGTAAAAGTAGATAGTACCTTACAAAGAGTAAAGGCATGTTCAACTACAGGCATCCTGTGAAACTGGGCAATGAGTCGCACAATTCATTTAGCAGACATCGTGTTCCCTAAACTCTCAAACAGCAACATCTTAGCACGAGAAGCCATTGCTATTTTGTCAAAGTCAATGCCAATGTTGGATTTGATGGATTCTAAACATAAGACTGTTCAATAAAACTAGGGCTAAATTAAATAAAATCATCGTCTGTACCAGGCACCAGCTCTAATGTGTTGAACCAGGCCTAGAGAAAACCTGAACATGTGATTTGGGCTATTACATTCACACTAACAGTATTATAAAACACACTTACACACAGACAGCAGAAACATACAGTAATAACACATACTGGACATACTCTCAGCTGGCTAATGTTGCAGGGATATTCTGCATGTGCAGTCTGCTACAAGAAATAAACAGGTCAACCATAAACAAACTCCAATCTGATCCCCCAGCACAGTACTGCATTTGACACACTGTGGTGTGTAACGTTCAGATTCAACAACAAAACAAAAAGCAACACATAGATATTACATCAACTACATGGGATACTAATACCTTTAATAGAATATCTGATTTTAAAATGAGAAGGTAGTTCATCTTGAGGGAATGTTTGCTTCTGGAAAGATCACATTTCTGAATGGCATTCTTCCTTCAACTAAACAGCAGTGTGAATTTTAAATATTTTATGAAAAGAATCAATTGCATTTTAAAAGAATCTTCCATATGTGAATTTCTGGCCCTGAATTTAATATTCAACAGTCTCACTGATTCTTGCATTACATAACTAATTGTGTCAACTACTACCTGGGAGGAATATTTTCAGTAATTAAAGTTACATTTCAGTCTTTTCCTCACTCAAAGCTACTGTGTGGCATCAGAAGATGTAAATATGTTTTGTTTTTTCTTGTAGGCTTTCATTGTATGAAAATGAGCAGCATGAACATTTCTCAAAACATTTGTTCCATTGACAAAAGAACATATGGGTTTTGAAAGACACAAGGGTGAGTAAATCAAAATATTTTCATTTTTGGATGAATTATTCCTTTAAAATCTGCATGAGAGGCTGAACTGATATTTTGCATCACAGCAGTAAAGCAAAGTGCTTTAAAGTCCTTGTTGAGAGCATTTTAGTTTGACAGCTAACAGAAAAAAATATCATTGTCATAAGAAATACGAATTTTGATTTGTAAGTAGTTAGTTATGTTGCATGAACAGGGCTCAACATTTTTAAACTAAAACAATAAATATTCCTAAAAAAAAAAATACAATTAATCATCTGCAGCACAGGCCTGGATGTGAGTTGTTTTGTGGGTGTTGTTTGTCTCAAAATAATAGGTGACCATATATAAAAACTCTCATTCATTCATGGGCCTGCCCTTACACACTTACATATGGCACCAGCAATCTCTTTACTATTTTCATTATTAACATATATATTTGTCAAAACCCTGAACGCTCAAAGTCCCAACAAGTACCTAATTCACCTTTGTTAGATTTAATTTTTTGTCCTTTCTTTCTCTCCTCATTAAAGCTTGGCATATAGTCTATTTGCCAGCATAAAGTGCAGCAGTGCTTTGTTTATGTCATGTGTTCCTGGCTCGAGATACTTCTCCGTCGCTCTGTCGTGAAGCTGCGATATCATCACATGGAGAAGATCCTGTCAGTGAATTTCAGCATCATTTTCAGGAAAAGCTGGCATCGCATTAGGTGGATTCGTACAGCGTGGACTTGAGCGGTTTCACCAGGCCCTCCTCGTAAACCTTCAGTATGGCCTCGCACACAAACTTGAACTGGCTCTGAGAAGACAGAGAACAGAGGGGAAGTCACAGTGAATGGAAGATGAGTCAGTCTATCAAGCAAGTGCAGCCAAGCGTGACGGTAGTATTTGAAACTGGGATGAGAGCATAATTCATGGACTGTGTCTGTGTGTGTGTGTGAGAGAGAGAGAAAGAAAGAGAGAGAAAGCAAGATGGAAGAATGCATATACAGTAGAGCCACCGTGGACATTTTTTGTATGTTAAAACAAACGATAAGATGTGGACAATCACAAATATATTTCTCGGGTCCCTCCATCAAAATAAGTGTTTAAACCAATTTATTGTCCACCAAGTGAAGGCAGAGAAGAAACAGCACATAAACATAAATAATTTGTTCAAAACTCCAACCTTGTGTACACTACGTTTTTTTTTTTTAAATGTCTTTTCTCTTGCACAGCAAGACTGAATTGATCAAACATAAATCCAGTAAAAATAGTAATAATGCCGTTATATTAATGTTATTACAACTTAAAATAATAGTTTTCTATTTTAATATATTTATATTTTTTTTTATTCCTGTGATGGCAAAGCTAAATTTTTAAGCTGCCATTATTCCAGTCTACACTGCCACATGATCTTTCAGAAATCATTCTAATATGAATAAAATTAATGATAATTTTTAAATTATCTTTCTGACCCCAAACGTTTAAACGGTAGTGTATGAGCAACAGAAAGAGCGATGCTTTAGCAACACACCGCTAATAAAAAGAACAGAGTGGGCATGTAGAGCACAAGTGTTTTCACTGAGCATCAGCCCTTTCTTCTTCCTGTTGTCTAATTAGTGTGGTCTCATGGTCAGCAGCCTCTGGGCAGACAGGCCTCATTCATGTATCAGTCTGAAATCACAGCTGAATCATTGTCTCAAGCTCTGAGAGTCCCAGCCTGGACAAGACCCCCTGCTACAGCAACTCTTATTCACATTATGTGTGAAAACCTCACGGCCTGTAGCTAGCTGCATTTTAAATGTCAGTGAAAATGTCACTTCAAATTATTATTTTTTTGTTTATTTAACATGTCATCATTGGCTGTGCAGTATTCAGCCAATTCCCAGCAAATTAAGACAGAAAGCCAATGATAAACCCTTAATTGATGACTGATGGGGGATATGACAGGACAAAAGAGGGTGGGTGGGACTTACAGGCGTCTGAATCATCATGGCCCTCTGATCCCGCATGATTCTCACAATGTCTAACGGATACACCGGCTGACTGCACTCCATCAGACACATTGCCGTCTCCATGGTGATGAGAACTCCCGTCCGGCCAATCCCAGCACTGGGACGGAGCAGAGGGAGGGAGAGAGGAAAAACTTGATTACACTGTGATTCTCTTTGGATAGCTACATTTAAAAACTACTTTGTGATATAGATATATGAAATACCTGCAGTGGACCACAACTGGCTCGTCCTTCCCAGCTCGTTTATTCCGGACCAGAGCCACGAAATCCAGGAAGTCCGTTGAGTCATCTGGTACACCGTGATCAGGCCACGCCAGGTACTGGATTTGGGTCAATTCCCTGCTCTCCCCACTCTAACAGCACAAACAACCAAACAGCAAACAAAAAATGACATGGTTATAATGGTGTCATTGCAAATTATACACTGTAAACAAGATCCCAGAGTCCAATACTAACATTTTCCAAGTGCCTAATGCAAATAAAAATTGGCGTAAAGTGATAGTTCACCCAAACCAATTTTTTTTTAAATTGTGTCAACATTTACTCACCCTCATGTTGTTACTTTATGTCTTCTGTGGAACATAAAATAATACATTTTGAGAAATGTATTTTTTTCCCTGTCCATACACTGGAAGTCAATGGGCACCAAAACTGTTTGGTTACCAACTTTCTTCAAAATATATTTTGTGTTCCACAGAAGACACAATGCCACACAGGTTCAGAATGACACGAGGGTGAGTAAATGAGGATTTTTATTTTTGGATGAACCATCCCTTTAAGCAAGTAAATCAAACACCAATTTGTAACTGTATTACGAACTGCAACATTATATGGTTCAAGTCAAATTAAGAATGATACTGACTGTTAACAAGCAAATCTGTGATACACTCACCTCAATGTGAGTAAGAGTCATATCTCGAACCAAGAAGGCAGAGTTTCCCTCCTCAGTCTGGCAGGAAACCTGAAAGCCGCCGTATGTAGCGCTACCTGAGGGGTTCGGCCAGTACTGATGGCACTTCACCTGCGGTAGAAAGGGATTGAATGATGTTAGCTCAAAAAGTTAAGAAAAGACGTAAAAATGTTTGTCAAACATCAAGAGGTATACATACACGTCCTCGTTCAACCTGAGTAGTAAGCATGACTACCATAGAGGAGCCCTGCTCCCATGTCATCTGCCAGAAATCCGGGCACGTGTTGGGCAGCGGCCCCTGGCAGGCGATATAGCGGTTTATGAGACGGGAGGCAGGGATTTCCATCTGCCAACATGACAGAACAACATTACGAGAGACTATTAATCACAGTCCATCTTTCGCCGGGCGTTTGAGTTTGCAGCGAGATAATAGAATAATTATGAGCTACTCACATTGATGTAATTTGCATTTATGTAGTCATCTGTGCTTTTCAAGATGACTCTAGTAGCATCATCTGACAAGAAAACAACAAAAACTGAGTCATTTTTTTTATCACTGGTTATTAGTACAAAGGCATGTGCAGCAATACTCACAAGGTGAGATGTCTCTGTAGCGGTTTTTGGAAATATTCTGAGGTAATTTGGCACATGACATTGTCATTCCAGGCCTTTTCCGATACAGTTGCTTTAAAACAAAACAAAAACAGTCAGTCTACAAAAATCCCATTGAATGAAAACTCATTAATGGACACAAAAATGTAAGTATGACCTTCAGTATTCATGCCTTCCTTTCAACTTTCAAGTATTAGACCAGAAATTTCATACATACAATTTTCCTTTACAAAACATGAACTGTGGGCAGACACTACAGATATCTGATAGTATTGAGTCTGATATTCATTCACAAAGAACACGTTTTTGCACATGAGGCGCTGGGTAGTGGAATGAAAACGTGGAGAAAAACGTTTTTCAAATGTTGAACTTTAAACTTGAGCTCTGCCATTTTCAGAACGCTGTGTCTTGCATGAGAAGCTGCAAAAGACGTGAGCGTAATGGTCAAACATGTCCATTTAGTGCATGTTTACATATAAAATCAACAGAAAGGAAGTGCAGCGGAATGCAAAATGCATTCTGTGCGAATGACCGTTTACTCCTATAATTCAAGCGTTTCAATAATGTATCACTTCAAGGACACATTCCACCCAGTGCTTTGTGCGTTAATCCATGCATGGCCACATAAAAGCACAATGAGCAAAAAAAGCATGCATCCTATCTTTTTTTTTTATTGCACATTTTATCAACATATTCCCATACACACTAACAGGAAGATATTGGAGCTGCCTAATGAAAGACAGGAAGTAATAGGAAGTTATTTTGATATGACCACATCCTGAATAACCCTGATTGCTGTTGATTTCAGAGCATTCTGTAAATTAGCAATTTAGATAAACAATAGCATATGAGCTTAAACTGCCTTTTCCTGTGGAGAACAGAAGACAGCTTTTTTTAATCATTGATGGAGTAAAAGCATTTGATCGTAAAGATCGAATTACTTGAAACCTGGATTTTGTGCAACTAAAAAAAATGGAAGAAAAAACATGAACTTAGTTTGAACTCAAAAGAATGATTGACAATAATCAGTTTGTTAACTCACATCAAACTGGGCTAGTATAGTAGCATTGTTAAGACCCTCCTTTAACTGCAGCATCGAGTCCCTCCAGGCGTCCTGGTCCAGCTGTGGGTCTGTGGGAGATTTCTCTGGGATGTACTGAAAATCCGGCTCTGTCTCCAGTTTCTCCTCAACTACATCATAGATAGCTACATACAGAGAAACAGTTATTGTGATGACAGCTAAGTCCACAACGTGTAAAGGACAATAAATAATTTCCCCCCAACAAAAGCCATAGAAAGTGAATGAATCACATCAAAGGCTGTCTTTGGAAATCATAATTATAATGTGTGCATTTAAAGTGATTTTGGTTTAAAAAAAATGGACTCGTACAATGAAATCCATGATGCTTTAATCATCGCGCCCCAATTCAAAGAGGTTTCGATAAAAATATCTAGTTATCCGCACTATTTACATAGTTCATGTGCACCATTCAAAAGTTTAGGGTCAGTAAGACTTTATAAAAATAAATGAATACTTTTATTCAGCAAGGATGAATTGATCAAAAGTGAGTACATTGTTTGTAGAATACATCTATTTAAAAATTAATGCAGTTCTTTTGAACTTTCTATTCATTAAATAATACTATACAAATATTATCAAAGTTTCCACAAAAAATATTAAGCAGCAAAATATTAGAGAAATAATACCAAATGTTTCTGCACCAAATCAGCATATCAGAATGATTTCTGAAGGATCATGATCAAAACTGAAGTAACGGCTGCTGAAAAAATTTATCTTTTCCATCACAGGAATAAATTACATTTTATTATAATATATTAACATAAAATTGGCAATTTTAAATTAAATGATTATTTCACAATATTGCGTTTTTACTCAGATAAATGCAGCCTTGGTGAGTCTAAGAGACTTTTCAAAAACGTAAAAAAAATATATATATATTTTTTTTTTTTACAGAGTACGGACCCCTAACTTTTGTATGGTAGTGAAGTCATTTCAACATGACTTGAAGGCAGCAAAATCTTTGTTTATTAATCAGGTGAGTGCTCACCGTTGGGCCGCACCAACAGGAGGAGCTCCCCGGAATGGCTCTCACAGCTGGCCTTGATGAACATGACCACCTGATCATGCGTGTGCTCGGCAATATCTCGACCGTTGATCAGCACAACCTGATCGCCCTCGTTCAGTCGAGGCACACACAAATCAGCCTGGAGAGGAGACACAGACAGAAAATTATGAGATTTAAACTACTTACCCCTAGATGACAGATGAGATCTTAATTCTTCATTTGGACTGTTCTCATATCAAGTCAGAAATATCAACTAGGAAAACACCATATGCAATTTGGAATAAAAAGCAGCAAAAATCCTTCAACACAGACATAAACCAAACATTGACACACAGGGCAGTTCACTGCTAATCCTATAGAGGTCACTCTTCAATTAATCTTTCCTCTTTGTCTTCAGCTTTAATTCATTCCCAGCTGCCCTATAAAGGGTAATAATACTACAGTATTTACAACAATAAACAGTCTATTAAACATACCGATGTTCCAGGTGCTACTCGAGACACAATAATGGGCATCTTCTGATCAGAGCCACCCTAAAAAGGAGAGAAGGAGAGAGGTGATTTCTAAGAGGCAATGGAATCATTAAATCATCAACAATCAGTTACAATAAATTACATATGCTGAGCATGTTACCTTCACATTAAACCCAAATCTCCCGTTCTCATCCGGTTTCATTTTGATCAGGACAAGATTGTCATGATGAGGAATGACACCATTGGGCTAAACATTTGAGAGAGAAAAAAAAAACGATGAAGTCAATATTTGAGTGTCATTTTTTATGCTCAAGTTTTACATTTAGAACAGCACATTGCATTTGTTTGATCTAATTTGCATTGATTTTCTATTAAGTACAGGATTCTATCTGTTTTTTAAAGCATTGTATGACTTGGCACCTTCCTACATTTTGTCTGTTTCTGAGCATGTTTCAAATCATTGTTTGAGCTATTTTATTGTCACACTAACATAAAGCATCGTCACCTGATTTAAGACTGCTTATAAGCCATTACGCCCCCAAAATCTCCAAGCGATCACAATAGCTTTTGAAGACATCTTAGTTAGTTAGCTTTTGAATAAAACATTGAAACCCTTTTAGTCACTGCACTTATTGTTAAAGGGGTCATGACATGTTTTTATTTTATTTTATTATTATGTTCCCTTAGGTGCAATTATAGTATTACTATAGTTTTTTTTACAAAAAACTTTTAAAATGTAGTGATTTATGACCTTTTCCCACCCTGTTTCTCATCCTCTGATTCAAACAGTCTGCTTTGGGGGTGTTTCCCCTTTAAGAGTTCAGTGTTAACGCCCACTGTTATGATTGGCTAACGTCAGTGCCTATGCATCAATTATTAACGCCCCCAGCCAGAACATTTGCGGATTCTGCGTATTTAAAAAGTAGTTTAAAGTTTTAAATACATTACTTACATAATGTATTTTGTTTGCGTCGTCGTTGTTGAGCCCAGAATAGTCGGCACGGACTTATCTTTGAGCAACAGTTTTCTGGCAAAGCCAGCATCATTTTGAGATTTGTTCTCAAAACAGTCATCCTTCAAATGTATAGAACAAACGCTTAAACTAACACTGCCGTGACTGAGACGTCTGCAAAAAATAAAGTGCATCCATTTTTCTCTGACGACTGGATCTTTCGCAGCGCATTCAAAGATGTTGTTTGTCCACAGCCAGGAACAGCACATCTGCGTGGCATCGTAATTCCCCTGTACACAGACAGACCCACTCGCTGTCCGTCGACTGAACACTTGTGAGGCACGCAGCGCGCGGGCGCGACAACGATACGAAATGAGCGTAGTTGTCTTGCGCTTAAAGTGTAGTTGTCTTGTGCTGGAGGCGGTCATATGCAAACGCTGGTACGTCACTTCGTACCGTGACGTCACTTCTTACCATGGATCCAGAACTAACTGTATTTAGAGCTTGATTAAATAAATGATTCGTTTATAATGGGGAGGACGTCTTAAGCTATGAAACTTGCAGGACGTTTTAATGGTACAAAGACCTCTTATATACCAAAAGATCAAGGCAAATTTGGTTTCTCATGTCATGACCCCTTTAAAGCTTTTTTTTCCGCCTCTAATCATTTATGTCAATCTTTTGATTTCATCCTTATTTTGTATTTGTTTGTTTTTTAATACTATATAATGAAAGAATTAAGCACTTTGGCCTGCATTTTATGTATGAAAAATACTACATACATAGAATACTTTATTACTATTAGTTTTCACAAACGCAGTGTTTATCTTAAAAGACAAAAAATATCTTAACAGATAAAAATAAAAACATGTGAAATATTAACTCACTCTTGGGCAGTGAAAATGATTTATGTGCAAGGAACTGCGTGCACCAAACCACCCAGTGTTTTATAACTTTTTGAGAGAGCAACCACATCAGCGGTGTACCATAGAAGGGAGGGACGCTGGACTATTAATGCCAACTTTGGAAAAAGGAACAACAAAGCAGCACAAAGAGTCTGGGTCGAGTGAGTCAGTGGATGTATTCTTACCATGGTCTTCTCTGTTGCTATGGGGACATCGTACATTTCGTTGATGTGGTTGTCCAAGTCCTGTTGGGAGTGGGACAGTATAAGCTGGCTCAGGTTCTTCCGGGACTGTTTGGGTGGGAGGGCAGGAGGCGGTCCTTCCGGAGACCTATTAAATTCAGGGAGAATAAAATATTAAATATAAATATATTTATGCTTGCATTTCATTGAGAAGAGCATCAAAACATCTCCTTTTGATTTGCACAGATAAAAAGACAATTATACATGATTAGATCAACACAAGGGTAAGTAAATGATGTAAATTTTTATTTTGTGGTGAAATATATCCCTTTAATAAAAGGGTTCCAATACCATCATTTTTGTCCAACACATGTATGAAGCTTCGTAAAAAGTTTAGTAGTAGCAAAAAGCTAGCAGAGACATCAAACAGGTTTAGCACAATTCAGCTCAATATATTTTATTCAGTCGAACTGAACACATTATACTGTGACAATCCAGTGAACCACTGAATTATTCAACACATTGTTTTAGCTTTCACACTTGGGCACACACTTCCAATGAACACCACACCATGGGGGTCACGAGTATCTGAGTGTGTGTTTGGATATGGGGTATACGAGTGTGCGCATCTCAATGTGTGCGTCGGCTCTTACTAACCCCGTTAGGTTTAAAAAAATATATATATTTTTTTTAGCCATGTTTTCACCCCAGCAGTCGTGGCTCGTCAAAATATTCATCCAAAATATAGACCTCTATATAAACTAAATCAATCAATCAATAAATTGTAAATGTGTTCAGCATTCTGCAACAAATATTTTTCCGATTTTAAGTCGTAAAGAGAGAACGATATATTAAAACTTAATGTATGGCCTCGGTAGGCATGTATAATGATACTAACAGGGTATCTGCACATTTTTTAAAGTCAAATTTAAGGCTTTTTAAGACCTTTTTAAGACCTGAAGAAATCAAAATTAATACCGTACATTAGGGGTTTGCAATATTAACTAAAATATATCTCGATATTTTCAAAGTTTTGTTGATAATAATTAGATGATATTTTACTGATTTTGTACTGGTACCATGGCTGGTTTAGGCCTGTTGTTGACAGCAGACTCACAGAGATATTCATATTTAACATTCTATCTATGCAGTGGTCAGTTCACAGTAGTGACTGAAATAAAAAAAATATTAAGGGGCAATATTTGCCACCTTAAATTGATTTCCAGGGGCATTATCACCTAAATATGGAAATAATTTCTAAACGTATTTAGAGGTATGCATCACCTTTTATGTCAAATTCTAACATTCAAATTAAATTCTATTAGAATAAGACCGTACCACTGTCAAATTAAATAATTAAGTTAAAAACCATCCTTGCAGTGCAGAGGTGACACAGAAGCGGCATCCGAACTGGCATTACTATATTTACACTTAATTTGCAATTGCATAAATAAAGCTATTCAATATTTAAATATGAAATTATTTATAATTTTAACATTTTAATTAAAGGGTACTTTAAATATGCAACTAAACCCGCCAGTAGGTGGCAGTAAGTCACTGTCTTAATAAGCGAGTTGTTGGAGTTTTATTCAACCGATTTGTTCAAACAGCCGATTCATTCATTGAATCGAATGATTCGTTCAAAACGCGGATTTCAGTTTTTTTTTTTTAAAAGAATCGCTGTCTGTTGGACAACAGTTTCATTATGAAATTCTCGTCGGCGAAATAAAGGGGGAAACAAACAATATTGCCAATATAAAAAGTAACACACAATGTTAACTTTATTGTTAATTTAACTGTTGTATAAAATAAAAAGCACATTTGCAATTGTGCACAGGAAAACGGCACTCTTGCTCGTGATATTCTAATATAACAACATCATATTATATAAATATAATAAGACAAAAACTCTTTTGGGGACATACCTATAACTGCACTGACACATCACGCAGTGAAAGCAAGCATGAGAGACAAACGCGATGTCAGCTCGAACTCGCGGCGCGAGACAGACGCAGGCTAATTGACGCGAATTGTCACGTGAACAAGCAAATCCACAAAGATAGAATAATAAAAATTAATACGTACGCTAATTAGATAGTTTTCATTTGGAAAGCATTTAGATACGTCGTCAAAGTGTCATCTAAAATTTAAGACCTTTCATAAGTAAAAATAAGACTTTAAGACTTTTTAAGGCCTTAAATTTTAAATATCGAATTTAAGACCTTTTAATACTTTTTAAGGATCCGCAGGGACCCTGACTAAGCGAGGCAGGGTTCCTGAGCCCTTCCCAGCTCTACAGCGCCCCAACAGGTTTCCAATGTAAATATGTGGTAAAAAATGGAACTACAGCATGATCTGATTGAGAGCCATTGGGGCATATTTCAGTTAATTGTTTTCACATTAACTTGCGTAAACCTCGCTTCAGACCGAGAAGAGATCAATAAGCTTCAGCTTTGTGTATATTAGTTTGCATCAGGTCAGTAACTAGTAGTTGGCATGTCTGTTCTTCCTTCCTATGTGGACGAGTGCATCAATACCACTTGCACTGAGCTTCGTGACGTACTTCCGTTTGGAAATAGTACATCTCACTTATTTCTGGTTATGTTTACTTTCAATGTACTGTGGTCAATGAGTTGAACAAACGCCACTTAAAATGAGTGTCAATTTTTGGCAATAATTTTTGCCAAAAATTTGGCAATTTTTATTGACAGGAATGTATACAGATGTTTACGGTGTGCAGACTTTTCCAAATTTATCGGAACATGAAGTTTTAATCCAACCTAAGCCGATCTGAGAAAGCAGCGGGTGTTCAAAATACGCTATTATTTCACCACAGGGTGCCCAGCTAACACACGACGTAACAGTTACGTAATGAATTCGTACTTTTTGGTCATGTCATGACTTTACTAACTGACAACGTAACTACAACGTCGCATGCCCGAAATTTCATTACCATCATATTACCAACCCACAACGTCGTCAGTACGTCCTCATAAGGTTATAAGATAACCAACAACGTTCCAGATACGTACTCTATTCGTAATAACTTGGTAATTTCATGACTTACTGGCAACGGAACTGCAACGTCACTGGCCGGTAATTTGATTACCATCTTATCAGACTACATTTCTATGAAATATTTTATTTGTTTCAATTGTTTGTTTAGTATTCCGTACGTTTGAAAGACGTTCATTTTATTCAAGTAAGGTTATAATTCTAGATGTTTATGTTTGTAAATGTTGCGTGGCTTTGACGTTTTAATGGGCGTGCGCGTGAACCTTCGAGTCGACCTAAGACACTGGAGCGGAGATGAGTTGCCATGGAGACGGCGCGGCACCGACCGACTCCAACTGACAAGCTGCAGAACTCCCTCTCTCGCTGTTGTTTTCAGTGCTTTCAGGTGAGTTTAGTCTCTAAAATCACACAAATAATACACACAACTGTTCTTGACACTTCTCTTACTTGTTATTGACACGCTTCTGTTGAATATTTACTTTTCGAGAAAAGTCCGTTAGCATATCAACCGTTTTCAGAAGAGGTAACGTAACGTTATGCTAACTTCAGCTTGAGCTTTTGATATGAAAGTTTAGGCTTTTAATCACATCTTACGGGTAGATGAGAGGTTTTGTTAGAAATAAGTTAGTTTGGAAGTGAGTTAATTTATTTAACATAAACGTACTCGATGACGTCACTTACATGAAGTGTGAAATTTAGCTGAAACTAGCTAACAAATAGTGATCAAAATAGTTCTGTGGTTTCAGGAGCAACAAAATAATCTTTCTACAACAGAGGGGAAGCTCCACTACTTCAACATTTCTGAAGAAAGCGGCTGCCAGAGAAGTTGGAAACAGGTGAAGTGAGGAACTTCATTAAATAACTTCATATCCATTTTCTCACAATATTTTGTCACCTAAGTTACTGTATCACCATGCATATGTATTTTCTTATTTTTTTAAATTCTCATATTTACATTTATTTGTTTAATTTATTTTAAGAACATTTTGACATCCAAACGTAAGTGACACTGTATGAGCAATATGAATTAGTGAATAAGTAAAACTAAAAACATAAATTAAACATTTATGATTATTATCAGTGTTGAAAACAGTTGTGCTGCTTCATATTTTTGTGTTTTTCAGGGTTATTTGATGAATGAAAGAAAGAAAAAAGCAGCATTTATTTGAAACAGAAATATTTACTCTCTCTTCTGGTCAATTTAATGCATCCTTGCTGAATAAAATATAATTTTATTTATTTTTACTCTATTATACCCAAACTTTTGAACAGTAGTGTAAACTACTGTTTATATATGTTGGGTCTATTTAACAATGAATCCTGGAGAGAGAGAAAAGAAAATGGATTAAACTGTTACACTGGTTTACACAAAAAGATTAATCAGAACAACTGTTTTCAACATTGATAATACTCAGAAATGTTTAGGACGTTTGCATTGTAAGAATGTATAGTATTAAAACATTAAAATGCTGACTCGTTAGGTCATGTTTTCTCATTAAAATCCAACGCTATCTCACGACCAATTCGTATGAATTTGTACGAGTGATTAAAAGGTGGCTAATTCGTACGAATTTGTACGACCTCACTCGTACGAATTTGTACGATTTGTCTAAACCCACGTGACGGTTGGGTTTAGGGGCGGAGTCAGGGGTAGGTCATTCGTATGAATTCATACGATTTTGGCAAATCGTAAAATATGTACGATTTAGCAAAAAACGTACAAATTCGTACGAGTGAGGTCGTATGAATTGGTACGAATTAGCCACCTCGTAAAATTCGTACGAATTGCCGTGAGATCGGGTTGTTAAAATCAGATGATTTCCTATTACAGTTTTTTTTCTCAATTGCCAAAACACAATATCTGAAACCTTGCTCCATTTTCTGAAAACACTGAAGGAGCTGTCGTGCTGCACGCGGGAGTGAACGACATCAGGCTGCGGCAGACGGAGGTTCTGAAGAGGGACTACAGGAGCCTGATCGAGACGGTGCGCAGAACATCGCCTGAAGCAAAGATCGTCGTGTCTGGACCGCTTCCCACGTACCGACAAGGACAAGAAAGGTTCAGTAAATTATTTGCACTAAATGAATGGTTAATGTCATGGTGTAATGAACAGAAACTGCTCTTTGTAAATAATTGGAATCTGTTTTGGGAGCGACCTAGGCTCTACCGTGCTGGTGGCCTGCACCCCAGCAGAATCGGAGCGGCTATCCTGTCAGGCAACATCTCCAAGACGTTACACACCATATGACTAGTAAGTCAAAGTCCAAATCACATTCCTTGCTGTCCCAAATTACAGACGCCTGTCTATAAATAATGTCGGGAAAAAACTATCGGTCGAACGCAGCAGCCGTGTATTGGCATCGGTAAAAAAAAACGCAAATATCGACCTGATATATCGGTCGATCACTAAATGTAAGGGAATAACTCTAGAATAACCTTCCTGATAATGTTTGGGGCCCAGAAACACTATCCTAATTTAAATCATCTCTCTAGCCAAGCATTCAATTACGGTAACACATCTCATAATCTTGCACTATGTCATGAAATAGTAAAAAGTTCACATGACCATCTTTTGCCTGAAATAATATTAACAGCAGCAATGCTAATCTTTCTCCTGTTGTCTCCTTGTTTCTATCTCAGGATGCTCAGCATATTTTACTAGAGATTACAGCAGCTCCAGTTCGGATCCAGCCTCACTTGGGAAGACTTCTAATAACATCAACACTCTTGAAGACAAGGGGCCCTATCTTGCACCCAGCACAATTGACTTTGAACACCGACACATGTATCATTCCTATTTTGCACCCGCGCACAGCGGACTTTTCCCTCCACAGACGCACGTCGGTAAATTAGGGAATGAACTTGCGCTCGCGGGGGCGGTTCAGCGCAAAGCGGAGGCGTGTCCCGGCGCAAAACTCCCCTGGTGCTATTTTCCAGTTTTAGAAAGCAATTGCGCCACTGATCAAGAAAAAAACTGTCTAAAGACAGTGGCGCGTTGCGCGTTAGTGATATGGTATTTTAAGGGCGCGTGCTTGGCCATAATGTAGCGTGTTAACGCGCATACACTTTGATTCTCTAATAATTATAAACAGATGCAGCAGTTTTCATTTTTGCAAATCATATATTACATTATTACAAGGAAAAATATTAACACGCGAGGGAAATCATTGTTGTGTCCGTGAAGAAGTGAAAAAGATCTATCTAGATTTTTAAAAAAAATCTAGATTAGGCTACACATTTACCCAAATTATACGCCTGTTTAACCGAAGCTAATTTGGGTGGGTTTCTCCCATCATCCCCAATGTCACTTCTCTGTGTTTTACGGTCCTGACGAGAACGTCGGTCTTCTCGGCTGTGAACCGCTCCTGGCGCGCGCTGGCAAATCCGCCGTTATAATAGCAATCCACCGTGGAACAAGCGCGCCGGCTCTTAAAGGGAATGTGAGAGGACGCTCTGATTGGTTTATTTCACGTTACGCCCAAACCACACCTATGAGTAATGAAGCTACTTCAGACCAACCCCTTATAGATTTGCGCTGGGCGCAAGATTCGTTTATCCCACCCGGAAAATAACAACAGCGCCGGGATCCGCCCACAAAGTTACTTGCGCTTTGCCACTTGCGTTTCAGATCGTTAAAATAGGGCCCAATGTGTTTAAACAATTTTCAGATGTTTAATGATATTTTAAAGTGTTTAAACTAATTCAAGTTTTTATGTCAGGCAGTACAACAAAAATATGATGTATTGTAGTTGTACCATCTGACATGGAAATTGTACCACAAACCTACCCATACTTGAAATCAGCAGTTTTTATCAGTATTTGAGAGAGCTCTACAAACTTATTCACTCTGCCAAAGAGATCAGTTATAGGCTCCTCTGGATGATGCATTATCATGTTTACTGTTATTACCTTAACATTTATAATACCATTTGAGAATATACAAATTGCTGGACAAAAGTTTCTCAATTATCTCAACAGCTTTAAAACTACTGATATTTATAAAAAACAATAAATTAAAAACTATGCCATCATTTTAGGTTTGAAGCCTTTCATATAATTGACAATTATAGGAAAGGCTTCAAACTTAAAATGATGGCATAGTTTTTAGTTTTTTATTATTGACACCATTTTAAAATATTTTCTTTTAGTCTGTTCATTTGTTCAGACAGTTGCACCACCACCTGACATTTTGAGGGTTTAATGCTGCCTTCAGGAACAATCATAAATAGGCCTACTAGTCATCTAGTTTTTTAAAAAATGGACATCGTAATCACGACTTCAGAAGAAGAAAAACAAAATAATATGTATTAAATATTTCAAACGTATCAAATTATTTCTAAGATTCTAACTAAGATTTTATAGAATATAGTGATACGTCATGAAGTTATCAAATTATTTTAAAAGGAAATAATGCACTTGCCACAACATAACTTTGTGACCATGGTTAGAAAATATATATGAGCGATTTAAAAAAAAAACTGTCTGCTTATACAGATTCTATCTTTCAGTGCTAATTGCTTTGTGTATTTAAATGTTAAATGGGAAAACACTCAACTATTCTTTTTTTCTTGCATTTTTCTTTACTTATTCTTGCTTAGTTATTAGGGCCACCAAAATGAAGACGTGTAGGAGTAGTTCGATGTTCAAGCTTTTGGGGAAAACCTTGTTCATTTAAATGTATAACCTGTTTGCATACTGTTTTTGCTGTTTGTGCTTTGTTCTGTAGTAAATGGACTGAATTAATCACATTTTGAGTCTGTATCTTTCATATGTCGTTGAAAAAGTCTCTAAAATAGTTTTGGGCAAATGAGGACAAGTTAAATTAGACCACTGCATGTCCGCCCATATTATTAAAAACTAAAATGACCGACTGGTTACCAACACACGACTGTCGATTCGCAACGTTGCCACGACGTCGCCGTTACTTACTGACAACGTTACAAAGTTACGTCGTGGCAACGAATCCAGGAATTTCACTTTTCCGGTTGCCACGACGTAACTAGTTACGTTGCCACGACGAAAGTTTGGTCACCAGATTACGTTGCAGTTACGTCACAGTCACGTATTTGTGTTAGCTGGGTGTCAGTGTTCGTCTAAACTAGTGACCGCGACGCTGGAATGTATGAGAACAGATGAATAACATCAGTACGAACCACGAACATTTATCTATTTGGATTAAATATTTGAATCATTGTGTGTCATTTTTCAATGTCAATCTTTTCACTATTTACGTTTATGCCCAAAATGCTATAATATTCAAAGTAGATGTCATTCTCCTCTACGCGGTGTATGATAGCTATTGATTAAATAGCCAAGCCTATTTAACATCGTTATAGGCACCTCGCGAGCATTCATTCATTCAACTATTTTAAAAGACTGGAATAAACACCAGCGCACACAAGCAATCCTTTTAATAGTCAATTTAATTTAAAAATGTAAACCCAACAGGTATGAAATGTCAGAAAGAGAAAAAAACTGTTAAAGAGAAGACGAGCATAGCCTATATGGCTGCTGCAGTTTAGTCAATAGGCTAGGCTACATATATTTAGCCTATTTATTATTCAGAATGCACAGTTGGAAAGAAAATGTATTAATTATCCTGCTGAAATGCTCCTATAAATATTTAGATCATTATTTATTGTTTTAATCAATTGGCAGCCATAAAACAGTGATAATCTGCATTCTCGTGTACGTAGGTGCGCTGAACGCTCTAAACGGAAACTCCCGATATGTACTAACTAGAACGCGGAAGTAGTTGTGCAAGTAGTCCATTAATGAAAGTATAAATCCTTAAGCGTGCTCATGTAAATAGCTTTTTATAATTCTGTTGTGTTTGTTTTATGTTCGAGAATAGACATGGCTTTTTTTCCCTCACTGGAATTCCTCCACAACTTGTAATATTTTAAAACAACATTTGGAGGCAATAAATACTACATTAAGGCAATTCTAAGATAGCATTCCATGCATGTGTCGTGTGTACTTAAAGGCTGTCAGTCAACACTAGAGTGCCACTCTCAGGCTGAATAACACAACCTCTGCCAAAAGTGTTCTGTGTGTGTGTGTTCTGCGATTAGAATATAAGGCTTACAAATGTTAGCCTTATATTTTAGCCCAGAATCTGCCCAAGCTAAATTTACAGTCAGGAGTCAGTACTGCACCCTAGCATGGTGTCAGAAAGTCACCCAAACTGAACACATCACACACATACAGAGCAGTTGAGCAGGTCAAAGGTCACAGAGCAAATGTCTGTTCATCTACAGACAGCAGGGACATGCAACACAACCAGTGTAGTCCAATTCTCAAACAAATGATTCGTATGAGCCGAATAGTTTTATGAATCGAGAATGCTGAAAAGAATTTAGTTCAGTTCTGCTGCTGGGTTCTTCTGAGTATCTACAGCAGGTGGTTATATCATCCTTTGGAACTGTGACAGACTACCAAGTATCTGTGTGTGTGCGCTCTTGTTTATGTGATTTATGAGGACACAAATGTGTATAATGACATGAGTATTACACTGGTATAACAACTTAAATGTGGTTTATGAGGACATTTCATGAGTCCTCATAATTCAAATACCTTAAAAAAAACTATGTTTTATTAAAAATGTAAAAATGCAGAATGTTTCCTGTGATGGGTAGGTTTAAGGATAGGGGCAGTGTAAGGGGATAGAATATACAGTATAAAAACCATTATGCCTATGGAATGTCCTCACAAGTATTGCAAAACAAACTTGTGTGTGTTGGTCTATTCTTCAGGTGTACAGGAAGATAAAACAGAAGAGAAAGCATTTCATGCATTGTGGAACATGAGCTATGCATTCATCTGTGTGTTATGAAATATATAGTCATATTCAGTTCCTTTAAAATTTAAATTATATATAAATAAACTAAGAAAGCAGAAATACGAATGACATATACCGCCCCAATAAACATCTCCAATACAGACCCTAAGATATGCCAAACTCTCACTTCCCGATTACAGTTAATAGCCCCTTTTACACATATGGGCTTTTTAAGGGTAAACTGACAGTAAATTACCGCTTAGAGTTCACGGGAACAGGACCTTTTCCAAAATACCGTAAATCAGTTCTGGCAATTCTCCAGATTGAGAAGTTGTAAAATGACTAGTAAATTAATGGTATGATGCAATGTGTAAAGAAAAAAAACGGATTACTCAGGGTTAAGTCACGACGCGCTGACATAAGAAGCCTGCTTTGGGCCAATCATAAAGCTCTGTCGGAGATGTTTACAGTAAGATCTGCTGCTTTTAATGATTTTTCTATGTAAACGTGCTAGACAGACCCTTCTGACCACTGCGCCATGTCACACTAAAGACCCAGTCTTCATTTTCATTCATTATCACTGTGGCGCTGGAGTTCATTTTTCGTACTATAGCTTAGTTACGGCTGTACTAGTAACTACAGTGTTATGCGTCTCATGTTTTTAAGAGCAAAACACGTTCTCTGTGATCATCCCCTTACGCCTGACACTCAGAGGTTAGTGAAACTAAAGTGCTTCTATTCAGTGCAGCGTTTAATTTCTGATGATTGACATTACAGAGTTGGCCAGTATTTTGGTCCTGAAGTTTAAATCTTTCCGGTAATAAGACGGAACGCCGATGCTTGTGTGAACAGGACGTTTGTCTATTTACAGGAAAAGTCAATCTGGTCATTTTACCGGGTTTAATGTGTAAAAAGGGCTTATATTTTACACTTCAATTTTCTGTGATTAATCACATTTTTTGTGTGAAGATAATTTAACTACAACCATGTCCGAACACATATTTGATGTATAATACACATTTAGAACCAGATGTTGGATTTATGAGATTTTATTGTGGGCGGGGCTATCCAAAGCAATTTATGAATTCACCAGATGCTTTTATCCAAATCGACTTACAAAAGCGAAACATAAGCAATTCATCACAGAGCCGACAATATGCATAGCATATGAATATTGGTAGGTCAGCAATACCACATAATTAGAAACCAAGCACTTGACAAAAACATCCAATTGCACATTACATTCTGCAGCTGTGGCTGGTTGGGACATGGAGTTGTGCTATTTTATATATGTTAAACTGCATACATTTTAACAAATAAACAAGGGGGGGGGGGTAGAATGAATGAACATTTGTATAAATTAATAAATAAATTGCAAGCATTGTAAGAATGCTCACCAATCAAAATCTAACTCGAACCAAAATATACCTTCTAACTTATTCTATCCTCCTGGCATCACATTCTGACATATGACCTTTAAAAATGGCATATAAATACACCTCAATCTTTCAATAAAAATCATGTTAAGATATTTTGTGACACTGCAGGCGCTATCAAATTACTTTGAGCCGTAAAAAAAAAAAACAATAACGTTTTTTTTTTTTTTTTGCCTCAGCACATCACAGAAAGGTTTTGTGGTGATGCCCCCAACCGTAAACAGGTCATCAAAACGGTTTAAAGACTGAAACAAAGGAAAGGGGGTGGGGTGTTATATTTCAATTAAACTAGCTCAGCAAACTAAGTCAAAACCACCACATGTCAAGCAAATAGCCTATCTGCCACTGGCAATGTCATTAGGGTTAAGTATACTGCAGACCTATTCAAGAGGATCACAAAAGGCTTGACATGTTTACCATGCACCGTTAAAATCCAAAGCTCTGTGCCCTGCACTATGAGAGCGGTAAACACGTTTTACAGCTGCGCAGCGTGCGTTTAGTTTCCATTCGGGGCCATTTAAGGGCGCAGACAGAGGGTGGTAGCCGTGATTGGAAGGCAGAGACAAAACAAACAGCCAATATAAGATGGTTTTGGTGCAGAAAAAACACTTTTCCCATTTGAGGAACAGACTTGCGCTTCTGTTTTTTACACTAAATTATGTGGCTTCTGTAAATAGGGTTTATAATAACTGAAATGATTTAATGTTTCAATAAGTTAGAGAGGCACTGCGGTATGGATAAGCAAACATTCAAGACTTGAAATGCATTACAAAGCACATTAATAAAAAAAAGCAAGTATACCAAACGTCTGCTAAAAGAGTTGGTTTTCAGGGGTATTCTATTTTAAGACTCTTTTAAGGGATTTAAGACGCTGAAAGATTAAAATAAACTGTCACTGAAATTACTTTGAATTAAAATATCAGCATTTCATACGTCGACTACGACATCTGGAGAGTCTTATCCTTTAAAAGGCATAATCCACGCATTGCTATGTTGTTGCTGGGGTTTGTGGGCGGTCACTAGATTTGTTACTAGTGAGTTCTGGGTGGTTGCTCAATTTTAACATTGAGCTCAATTTTTAGTAAATTTGGAGTGCTGTCAATATAGAGAACAATGACAAAAATCGGTGTTGCCTACACAGTGTTATCCTCTTTTTAAAATGTGCACCCTATTTAGTTCCTGTTTTCGGTCGAAGTCCAAACTAGTCGATTGTCGAGTTCACGCGCGTGATCATAGGTAACTAAACATATGCGCGTGAACTCGACAATCGACTACTTTGGACTTCGACCGAAAACAGGAACTAAATACAGGTATGTGCGCTGGCTGATATAACATAATTTTTATTCATATCTTTCACATCTACTGCAGTCAGATTCACTCGTGTTCACTCTTAAGGAATCACTCAACATGGCTGGGCACTTGTATGACACATCAAGGATGATAAGAGAAATAAAAGCAGGTTTAAAATTAGACCCCATTGAAGTCAATAGGACTTCGTCTTGCACGCGTGACATCGTTAAACATCCAGGATATGCACACATAAGGACCATTTTAAACAATAAATACATATAAACAATATACATATAAATATGTGTCATTCAACATACAATAACTTTGAACGGTCCTCCTACTCCAAACTTATAAACACTGGGTCGGTACTTCTAACTACGTCACGCTTGACCTTTCCAACGTGATGACGTAATGCGTGGCGCATCTCATAGATAGTACAAGACGGGCATTTGTGGTTAAAATGTATATCACTTTTTTTTTAGAAAATGACATCGTTTTGCTAAATAAGACCCTTATTTCTCGGCTGGGATCGTGTCAAGCCTTTGAAGCTGCATTGAGACTGACATTTGAACCTTCAAACCGTTGGTTGCCATTGAAGTCCATTATATGGAGAAAAATCCTTGAATGTTTTCCTCAAAAACCTTAATTTCTTTTCGACTGAAGAAAGAAAGACATGGACATCTTGGATGACATGGGGGTGAGTAAATTATCAGTAAAAGTTTATTTGAAATTAAACTAATCCTTTAAGTATGAACACAAGGGGTACTTTAGGAAGCACCATCAATAATAATAAAGCGTTACCAAAGCCAGTTCTTGAGGACAGACTGTTTTCCTACTGAAGAAGAGGAAGTACTTACGGCGTAGACTCCAGGCTGATGCTGTTCGCTTGTGTAGAGGAAGCTGATTTGTGATTGGAGAAAAGAGGAAGGCTGGGGGAGGCATGGATGACACGGTCCACCAGGTGACCCATGGAAGAGGGCCGTAGCCGGGGATCCTCTTGCACAAATAAGGAGTTTCTACTGTTGACAGAACATTTATAGTTGCTGTAATCATTTTCAGCTGTTAGTAAATACAAATCCTATGGCTGAAGGTAAACAAGGTGTTCTTACCTATTAAAACAAATATATTTTTCACAGTAGCATTTATAGTTACTGTAAAGAGCGTAGAGCATTATAACATATGATGAAATGTTAACTCTAACTCAATTTTTATTTTATTTTACTGCATTCATACAGTCTATCTTTCTTCCTGAAAACAGAGTCACTGTTAGTTTACTGATAATGCTGAAGTCCATCTCTGAATCTTTGACAGAAAGTGACAGGTTTCATTAGAGCTCCTTGAACAGCTGTCCGACTCCCTGACTTTCTGCATGGGTAAAACTCACAAAACCTGTCAAGAATATGTCTAGGTCGTTTTTCGCCCCCAAGTCAAAGAAAAAAAATCATTACAGTTATAATATATTTTGCTTTAGGTATTTAAGCCTTTACAGGGTTTTGCATGAATTTCTTTGTTGTTTTTTTGGGGGATTGAAATGTGACTAATTGCAATTGTGAGTTTCACTTACATACAGCTTACACACTTGTCTCCCCCCATCATCCATTACCCCAAAGCACCCCGCAGAGTCTTTTCTCATTAGGTTGAAAGTTTCACTGAAACAGAGAGGCACTCACTGGTTGGGTGTCCCAGGGGGGGAGCGGGTGGGCAGGCTTTGGGTCTCCAGCCTCTCTTCAGACAGTGAGTTCCTGCTCACTGCTTCCCAGTCTGTCAAACCCATCAACTTTCTGTCCAGGGGCTTGCTGGGAGATCTGAGAGATGAAATGCATTCTGTTAATCTCTGCCATACCCCAGTAGAACTAAAGGCTAAGGTCAATTATAATATATAAGCTTGTGTTAACTGTCTGAGGCAAGACAGTTAGATATTCCAGATTACTATTATCTATTTTGACAGAGATCAGGTTCTTTTTAAACTGAATTCTGAGTATAATTTTACCTTTATGTCCTCCTGAGATATTGCAATGTTCAATTTATATTTTGAATGTTTAACTGCAGACGTTCAGTACATTTAGACACAGTAACCCCCTAGTGAGATATCTCTTTTTAGCACAAAAAACACACCTAAAATTCAAGAGCGCTGTCATATGTTGTTCTGTTATACCAGAATCCACTCTGAAAGTCAGACAGAACAATGTTATCTTATCATTATTTTGAGAAAGTGCATTAAGCATTACATTTTTGAAAAGTCGTAAAAGACAGTTATTCAGAAAGGATTTTAGACTCTAAAAAGATGCATAACAATAGCCATTGTCAACAATTTGGTGAAAGTATTAGATTATACTGGACATTTTAATATGATTTGATTGAGCAGTAACTCGTTCAATAATTCTCTATTGACAAAGGCATTACCTGGTCTTTTTGCTCTATAATGTTCATGTACTCTACAGTTCAAAAGTTTGGGGTCAATATATGCGTGTATTTTTAAGAAATTTATTTTATTCAGCAATGAAGTCATTTATAATGTTACAAAATATTTCCATTTCAAATAAATGATGTTCATTTGAACTTCCTATTCAAAGTATCCTGAAAAAAAAAAATGTTTAACTTACTAAATTTTTTAATTGTAGTCTATGTTAGCATTATAATAGCCTGATTCAAGCTAAAGAAGTTCCATTACACATTACACTGTTGTCAGTAGTAGTGATTTTATTTACACGACTGAAAAAAACAATTTTGGAGGCAAACAGTTTTGGAGATTTCTAGTAGATAGGAGCTGTACTTTCGTGACTGAAAACATCTACTCAGGGGTGTTACTAAGACAGTGACCACTGAGTGAACTGATTTACTTAAAAAGGACTTTGATACAAACATCTCAAAGCTGCGAGTAAAGGTCCCTCTAAAGTTCACCTGCTGAACCAAGTCACTCCTCCTCATATTATAGTATATTTTATAAGAAAGTTCACACTTCCACAGAAATAAATACTCTTTTAGACCAAATATGTTAACGATCATTAACTGAAGAATCATATCACCAACACAAAATCCCTTAAGTAAAAGCTCACATTACCTTGCAAACACTCTGTCCTTGATTCCTTTCTCCTTGCCATACTGAACAGATTGTGCTTCCGTCCTCCCACTGTGAAGAGATGTACAATGTTGGTCAGGATTCAATTCATATTTTACAACATATAATGTGACTTTCCTGCCTGACACCTCCGATTCTGTGAATGGCCTCATTTTATAAGAGGCTCTTGCTGCTCAAAGCTACAGAGTTCAAATATGTTTTATTTTACTATAGAGAGCACCAATAAACACTTATAAATCTAGAAAGCATTGCAAGATTAATTATTGATCATCTCCTCATCCTAGTTTCCCTATATCTAAAAGTGGCTTAAAGAGCATCATCTATTTTTCAAGAGTTTATCCCCATGATTTACTAGAGTATTTGTTGATGTCGACGAAGGTCAAGCTTTCTGGCGACTGTGGCCTCCCTCAGCACACTACTGCAGATGACGAGACAAAACTAAATCTATGAATTTCTGCTATGAAAAAATTAAATGTGTATGATGCCACACAAAATAAAAGTTTTGAAATTTGTAAGTATAACTTTTGCCTTGTTCTACATAACCCTGATTCAACAATAAGAATATGTTGCCACAGTTTCCTATATAAATACAATTGGGTTTCTTTCCAGCTACTATTGCCATTTTTATTTGTAAATAAACTTAACATGTCTAATAATAGATATTTAATTTCATTTATTTATTTTATATTTTTTATTTTAATGTAAATATTATATGGTAAATGTAAAATTATGATAATGAGAAATATGAAAATTATTTAAAAATATAAGACAAATGTTAAAATACATGTTTGTTTTGTTTGAAAGTGAAAAATTTTAAAGGAATGGCCTGACTTAGCAAGTAGAATACAAATCTTTACTGTTGATTACTGATAGCAGTTCATAACAAGCTGCACTTCCTCAAACTACATGCACTTTATTTGGCCCCTTTTAACAAGAAATGCAAAGGGCTGTGGATGTGTAGGAAAACTGGAGGAACGTCTTACCAGTAACGGAACTTGGAGCCCAAACTGAAGTAGTGCGCAAAGAAGTTCTTCTGTGGAGGAACGGGCCGATCTAGCCGGAAAAAGGTGTGGTGTTCAACACAGGCCTTCCAGAGATTCTTACAGGCTCGGTAGTTGACCATGTTGAAACCGAGCAATGTATCTCTTGTCTCGTGCTGTAGGCAAAAAAAAGAAGGAAGGATCTTGAGGCTGTTAAACCAAGCATACTGCGTGCTTAACCCCAAAAAACAGGAGATGTTGGTAACATTTACATTCCCTGCTCTGGACGTTACACACATTAAGTCGTCTTGTTTTGCTCTTAACTTGGGCCTCTGTTTGAAACCTAGCCAAAGTATCCAGAAACCTCTGCTCTGGATAGACCTATTAGGCCTGGGGGGGGGGGAGGGGGGGGGGGGGGGTAAATGCACTTCCCAGACTGTTTTTGATTGTACAAATCGCAGGGGCTGAGACCAAGGTCCAGGGAAATCGGACCCACTCAACCAAGCTCTGCCATCTGGGCATCAATTATGGATCATGACATCATTGAGTTCTGCTTTTAGTACAACTGCTTCTGAAAGGTCCCTGTGCATTATTCACACCACCGGGGTGTTTTGAGGTCTCCAGCAGAGTCTGTGACACAGTTGAAACCCGGTTCAGGCACACAGGTTCTCGTCGAGCCTCAGCAATCGGCACAGTTCTGATGTCAGGTCGCATCCCGCTCCCCCACATGCAAAATGCATCATCTACTCTCCATAATTAATAAGCTGTAAAGAGTGTCTATCTCTGTCTGCATCGTCACTAACAGCAGGGCAGTAATTACAGAGGGATTTCAAATAAACAAAGATCAGTGGTGCGATGGGAGCCATTATGCTATTTAATTTGATATTGACTGAGTAAGATGATTTATTAATAGGAATTACTGCTCTCTGCAGTTTCTAAATGGGAGAGATGATGTCTTTTGGAGTCATCTTATGATTTTACATAGTTATCAGCAAACAGTGAGAGGAAACAGCACAGATGAACAAAAATATTGTAGTTTAAATTGAACGTTCATTTCACACATATGCAAATGTTCTGCAGTGAATATAATGCCCTACATTTTCAGTCAAAATTTAAATACGATATTGTGACGCATTGTGAATGGCGACCTTTGTTTTGTGATATGTATCATATTGTGAGGTAGCTGTAATAGCCTAAAATAATGTTTCCTGTTTTACTCAGAAATGCATTACATTACAGAAGTTAAATGTGTTGTGAAAGCTGTTTTAAGTCGCCTTGATCAATTGGTCTAGAATTACAGAAAAAAAAAGTGTACCACTTACCGCCTCTTTTCTTAACTGGATGAAAAAATGTTTGCATTTAAAAGATATTTTCACAATCTTCAACCTAAAATAGAGAAGGGGAAAAAAAAAAATTGTTGGTAACACAAAAACACATTGCATTGTTGCAGGGCAGCAACACATTCTGCGTTGTTAAAAGACCCCATTTCATGGCCCTATGTGTCTCTCTAAGCATTACTCCTATTAAAATATAACTCAGAGTGAAGCTACATACTTATATTCAACAACACACACACACTCTCTCAAATGTCGGAATAAACACATGCTGGAGGAGTGTCAACCATATACACATTCTGTCACACACAAATAGTACAGCACAGTGTTGGCTCAAGTTGGTCAAACTTAACATCCACATATTTGTGTGCATCCATAGTCAGCGTTGAGAGTTTACTCTTTTTAACCATCACTATTGAACTTTATGAACTACAGGGGTGAGCGATAAAATAATCAATAAGCACAACCGTTTGCCCTGAGAGCTTAGTTGACATCTGTGGTAAACAGCCCCCGTTTCTCTTCTGGGCTAAACATAGTTTGCCTGGAAAGCATCTGTGCGTTTATTTCAAACGGGAGGTGCTTGGACAACAGCTACAGAAGCAGCTGGGCCTTGTGTGCCAGAAAAACAGTCTGCTGGTGTGTGTGTGTGTGGGGGGGGGAGCTTTGGCTGATGAGGATTTGGGTGCCGCGATTTACATTTGATAATTTAGCAGAGGCTTTTTTCCATTCCGCATCGGCTATTCCACTTCTCAAAATTTAAAAATGTGTGCAACCAAAACATGGAGAATCTAAAAATGTCTTAACGTTTAGTCTTAATAACAAGATATAGATATGCACATTTTTTAAAAGTTGACAAATCAATAGAAACTAAGTTATATAGTTTTAGAACAATTAAGAGTGATCATGATGTTCTTATCAGCTTATACTGTCCTACATTGTACAGCATTAAAACATTCAGCGTTGACAGACAAACTGACGCCTAGTTAAAATACCACTTTAAAGGGCACCTATTATGGAATTTTGAAATTTACCTTTCATGTAGTGTGTAACATAGATCTAAGTGAACAAAAACATCCTGCAAAGTTTGAAATATGAAAGTGCACCGTATATAAAGTTACTGTCTTTCAAAAGTAAGAGTCGACTCAGTCATTTTTATTAATCGTTAGAAGACCGAAGCTTTTTCTCTGACTAGATGACGTCAACTTGTCAAGTTATTTGAATACGATACGCCCACTTATTGCGCTCCAAGGCCAGGGAAAACATCATGGCGACAAGACGCTGTGTTCTGAAGTGCGGCTCAAAAGCAAACTTTTTTCATCTGCCCAAGGAGGAGCATTTGAAGACTAAGTGGCTACAATTCATATATACAACTATACCACAGAAGTATAGTCCGAGCCTTGTGCTTTGTTCGCGCCATTTTGAAGACGATTGCTTTACCAACTTAAATGCAATCAATCCGGCTGATATTGAAGGAAGGTTCAGTTCCAAGTGAATTTGCATCAGCTTCCTCCTCCGTATCACAACCGGTAAGTGTTATTAATAATTTTTTGCTTTTATATTTTATGTAGCATGCTTAATAATTATTTTGTTTGTTGTGTAAGCACAGTTTAGCTTCTAGGTCTTCAATGACAATTGTATTGAGATAGCCTATGTGAAGTGTTTGTCGTTGTTTTCGGAGTTGTCTTAAAGAATAGAGTAATACCTCGTAGTAACGTAACGTAACTACATTTAATTTTTTTTATTTTTGTAAAAACGTTATGTTTATGCATTGGGCTAACGCAAACAAAGACTGATTGTGCTTTTACAATATGAACTCTGGGCTATGCTCGCTAACATAACATTACATGCTTTATCTTATTTTTAGTTTTTTACTACAAACTACAAAGCAGTACTATAATAATTATTATAACACAATTTAATTGATAAAAGCATCATTGTACTCCGTGTTAAACAATAAGTATTATCTATGTAAACACTGCTGGGTCATCTGACCAATCAACGCAGATTAGCGTCGCGCAAAGGAGGGGTTTGAAAAATGAGTCATTGAACGATTAATTTGGGAGTCGGTGAGCAAATCAGGTAAAAATAAATGCATATTATACGACAACAAAAGTGTTTTTTGTCATTGCATGCATGTAAAACTGTTGTTGGGGACTCCCAAAACAACATTAGGAACATTTTAAATGTCATAATAGGTGCCCTTTAACACAAAAAATAATAGCAACAAAAACTGCATTTTGACCTGGAAATCTTCATTTAAGGATGCCTTGAGGCTGACAGCAATGCTTAACATTCAAACTGGCTCAGTTTGCAACCTCAGCCATTACACTTCATGACTTGAACCCAAATTACACCAAGTGGGCAAGTTCACTTACCATGGAAAGTAGTTGATTCGTACCCTGTTCTTGAAGATGGCAATGCCAGCTGATATCAAGCCTATAAAAATCTCTGTGTTGCTTTGATCCTGAAAGCAGGAACAGAGCGAGAGAGAGAGAGAAATTATTGATGAGGATCATTAAACGTTTTCGAAACTGTGGTGTGTTTAAAGTGTTAGTCCACCCAAAAGTGAAAACTCTTTTTTTACTTCTTACTTTCATGGTACATAAAAGCTATGCAAAATTCTCTTTCCCATACAACGAAAGTACAAAGTCTTCTGAAGCTACACAATAGCTTTGTGTGCGGAACAGACCAGAAATGAGCTTGTTTCAATGATTCTCTTTATATACAAAGAGGCTTGTGTGTAGATACATAATGGAACGGCACTGGCACACTTACCCTTGCATAGTGCAGTTCCACTCCATAGAGTTCCAACGTTCGTGCCGTGTTCAGATAATTGAATTCAGACTGTGCTGGGTTAAGTCCACTGTGCCCAGGCCAAAAAAGGGGAGAATAAAGGGTAAAAAGACATATGCTTCAGATTCACATCACAAGAGAGTGTAGTAGAGGTATGTGTGCACAAAACGCTTGTGTAAATTGCTTAAATTGCCGTCTTTGAGAATCCACCGATTTGTCAGTATGGCAAAGACGTGGAGTACAATGAGCTTCCTGTTCTCAGCACAGCTCTACACTGTACGTACTAAGTAATGAGCACTGAGAAAGCACATGTGAGTGTTCATGAATATTCATAAAGCCAAATATGAAATCAACCAGACTCCTCCACTGTGTCAAATTTCTGACAGCATTGTAATGTGCTGAAATTAATATTTGATTTTAATAGTGACAGTGACAGGGTTGGCCAGAGTTCAGCCAGTATAAGAGCAGTGAGCGGGGACTCTTACTTGTGTTGCTGGTGATGTTTGGTGACATCTTTTTCAAAGCCCTGAGGCTGGTTGGGGATGAAGCGGAACTCGGACAGGTATCCTGGCAAATTCTCTGCCTCACTGTAATCACCCAGGTCAGCTGAATCACACAATACAACCAGTGTTATGCATAACAGCCGTGACTCATAACAGTGCATCATGCAGACAAAGTCACCTGATAATGTGTATAAAGGGGCATGATCACTGATGGATACACACGGTGCCCACATCTCTTAATCACTCACGTTGTGTGTGACTTACACACATTATTACGTGTCACTATTATTATGTGACATAAAATCTAAGCAAAATGCCCTAGAAAATTATATGTATACAACAATTATATAAAATAAATCAATACTTTTATTGATTTACTGAGTGACAGTAAAGACTTTAAAATTTGTATATATATTTCCATCGCAGGAATGGATTTTTTTAAAACATTAAAATAGAAAACAGATACTTTAAATGTAATAATTGACAATATTACTGATTTTACTTATTTCTGACCAAATAAATGCAGATTGGGTGAGCATAAGAAACAGCGTTTAACTTTATTTGAATAATTAATTGAAAATCATTCTTAAGATGTGTGCAATCATATTAATTCAAGGTGTAAGAAAGTAAAAAACAAAAGTAATGTCTGCATACTGATATGACTGCTCCAGAAAAGTATTTTTATCCCGGTATTTATTACAACGTTTCGACCATCAGGTCTTCATCAGGCGAAAACCTGCAATAAATACTTTTCTGAAGCAGTCATATCATTGTGCAGACATTACGTTTGTTTTTTGCTTAAGTTAATCTCCTTTGTCCTGCACCTGAGCCCTGTTTGGGTTTGAGGATTGTGCACACCTTTTTTCATATTTTTGACTTTGTAAGATAGAATGTAAGAATATTCTATGTAAAAAAATATAAAAATTGTAAGTTTACATTACAGGTTTAGAGTGTTTTAGAGTCAATAAATCAAAACATTCTGATGAGATAACATGTTCTTATTGACAAATGCCAAATGCTCAAACATGTTGAGACAATCTATGACCGCACATTGACTGAACGAGACCAATTCACCTTCCCTTAAAAGCCAAGCATTGTGTTATCATTACATTCATCCTCACTTTAGAATAAAATGACAAAACACACTAATGCTTAAAGCTATTCAAGGGTTTAGCATGATTAAACACCTGTTACAAATTTATTATCATGTAAAACACACAAGCACTCAGTAAGTCTTTCAAATCCGCTAAACCAATTCCATTGACTGAAAAAAAAAAACATAAACTTCAGCATTTAGCATCAATTTTGCCATTATGGCAGCTTGTCAGTAAACCTTAAAGGAAACAAAATAAGTTGCAATAGATAGCGCTGTCCTAGGCTACTGGGCTCAACAGAATCCCCTATGACCTATATAGCGCCCAAACTGCATGCTAAAAGCCCCGGAGAGACCGGAGCAAATGTGCTCACTACAGCAATCTGTCAAGAGTCATTATTGCTGAGCTCAATCTGGCAAGCGGACCCCCTAGGGCCCGGGATATGCCATGTCACTGCTCCATCTCGAGTGGGCACTATTAGGTTAACTCAGATGTGCTGGGCTGTGTTTGTGCCTGCTGTACTTCAGAGAGATTTCTTGCTCGCATATACTCCTGTTTTACAAGCTAGTGCTTGTTAAGCGTTGAGGTTGTGCACAGATGGAATGTACCATGCTGAGCTTGCGCTGTTGTATTTCGGTGGTTTGCTGGGAAGCTCAGCACTGGATTTTAGTTTGCATGATACCATCTATGGTGAGATATATTGCCTGACGTGGAAAAAGAGATGTGGTGCATATCATAGGCGGAAAACAACTTTAATTATAATTCTGCTGCTATGCTAAATTGCTATCAATTCCTCTCACTCAAGAAAGAGAATTACAGGCGCCACTTTTTTGACACCAAACATAACATTAAACCGGATTTAAAGTTGTAACAGTTGTAAAGATAGTGAGGCCAAACCAGAATTAAAGCAAACCACATGTAATTGACCGTCACATACCGCTCCGCTTTAAAAAAAAAAACTGATTTAGTTTTGTGGCTTCTTTGTCATTAAGATCCTACAACCGTTCATTCCAATGAAGGAGAGGAACTCATACTTACACTGAACAGCGTATGATGCCAGGAGTGCGGCAGTATTGTGCGGACAGGGCAGTCTGGGAAGGATATATATTATATTAAATTAACAGTACAACATGTTGGAGATCAAACCAAATTGGTCTCAAATTACTATATTCAAGTAACCATAAAAGAACATTAAGCACATGCAACTTCGGAAGCACAAACTGCAGTGGTATTACAAGATGAATATTGAATGAACAATCTACATAGTACGAGTTACAATCATTTACAAGTAAATTACTACAGAATGCACCAACAATGCAACTGGATTTAGAAAGATTTAAAGTTAAAACAGTCGCACAACATCCAGCTCACCTTCCACTGAGTATGTCCTGCTTAATCTGTAGAAAATACAGGTACCTACACAGATGGAAAAGAACATGACAAATCATTTGTGAGCCACTGGACTAAAAAAAGCATGGTGTTTACTGTTCATGAGGTGAAGTCTTAAATATAAAAAATATTAAACAATTTAAATCAAACTTCCGACAGGAAATGCTGTGCAGTCCTTGCCATATTCTACTGTTTAAACACTACAAAGAGATAATGCTACCGTATCACCATGAATCACTATGAATCACCATCACCGATTCAGGTGAGGATGTCAATCATTGTAATTTGCTTTACTCATGCCTGTTCTAATCTATATTTCTCTGAACTATTTCAGACCTCTATATTACAGCCTCCTTAGAAACTAGAATTACAACATAAAAGATTCAAGTGTGCTAAAGGATAAATGTACAAGACATGTACTTTTACATGAAACATTTAAAAAGTGTGCGAAATAACTTTTAGCAATACTTATTTTAAAACAAATTGTATTTTTACATTTAGAATTCAAGACACACAAATGAACAGAACAATATTTCTTTAATAAACACTTTTCAAGGTCTTCATTGTATGTAAATCAAAGCGGGAAATCAACAAACTCACCATGTGTATTCTTCCTGAAGTTTGTTGGGGTCACTCACAAAAAATTTTCACCCGGAAGTTTAGATGATGTGGGGAGCCCCCTAGCATTTTGTATAATAAGAAGAACACATGTGCAAGATGTGGGAGATACGAAAGAGAGAAATAATAAATCAATATTGGGTTGTAAACAACAGCCTTTAATATAGCTTTGTATAAAATCACTTACTTTTTAATTGCTTCCTTATGGGTTTATTTGGATCCAGCCACCTCTATAAATTATTGATAGGGAGAAAGAAAGCGAGAGATAGAGAGAGAAGAAAAACCTTAATAACATGGCAACAGTCCAACACGACCTAATGCCACTCAATAATTCAATAGGCTTGTGTTTTCTGCTGTGGTGAGGTGAGGATGTACTTATCTGCAGTTACACAGAGAGACAAAGTAAGTGTGTTTGTTGAGTAAAAAAAAACTTTGATCCAGTTTCAACTAAATCAATGTAAACTATAGAGTCTTTTCAGCCACATATCGACCAATTGGTGGATACCTACTGGTCGAATACCAAGATGTCTACTAATGTGTTTGCTTTCATCTGAATGATGGAATATATATATAAAACATTTACTGTAAGATTTTTGGAGGACATTTGCTCATGCTTTTGTGATGTTTAAGATATGATTTACTCTTTAACACATTTCCCCCCTAAAAGAAACAAATGGCACTTTTGAAACTCACATTAGATGAAGAATCCAAATGTGAAAACTATATAAGGAATACTGGCCATTCACACAGTTGAGCTTAAAAAGCTCCAAGCGAATCCCAGACCGGCTGGAGTCTGGCACATCATTGAGCTTGACCTTTGAACTCACCGGGCTATCAGAGGACTCGTCGGCCAGGTGCAACCCAAAATAGTCCTCTCTCGGTCAGCTCCAGGAGCTTGAAGACAGCGTCCAGTAGGATCTCTCCTTGATCGTGCTTCTATATAGCATGCGCACACACAGAGATAGAGGGGAAAAATGCAAGTTTTAAGAATACATCTTATATTAAATATTTCAATTAGAACCATTTAATTGTATTAAATACAATCATCATCTTCCGAATTATACAGTCTTCAATATTATTATACAATAACATTTCTATCCTGATTACTTCACTTTTTAATTTGTTGTACATATTTGACAACAGGACCTAGAGGAACCTAGAGCATTAAATTATAAGTGTGGATGCGGGACTAAAAGCAAAATGGGATCAGAGCCTCATTAAAACTTTGCATTTGTCACAACAATCATGTGCATATTTTTGGGCTGACATCAGCCAAAGTAAAAGTAAAACCAGAAGTATACCCATATTTCCAGTAAAGTCCAAGCCACTTGGGTGGTTAGAAACGGTTCAGAAGTAATAAACCATTTTTATTGGCTGTCAGATCCGTTTACAGCATCCTGATAGCAAAAGCTAAGGCATTAGCAGCACTTTTATTTCCTGTTGTATCCATTTAAAATGGTCCTGGAAATGTCAAGACAGCATATTCTGTACCTTCTGAGAAACACAGACAGACAGTTTCAAACCACATCCACGCTGTGTTGCTCAATAAACAAAATATGGCAACAGTCACATCAGCAGAACGATTGACAGGCCAGCCGAGAGAATATGGACAATCTAACGCCTCTGCAGAGCTGCAAAACGTGCAAGAAAATACAGAAATATGGAGCGCAAATAGAATGTACACGTCACATGGAAACAGTTTTAAATGAAATAAAATTATACATATAAAAGACCTTACATTTACAGATCATACTGTACACACTCCATAAAAACACACCAGACAAATTATTTGTTGTTATTGTTATTTAGACATCACATCATATTATCATATCACATCAACTAACTCAAGCGCATTCATACATGTCTTTTATATCAGCATGAGAGCCGACATAAATAACAAATAGTCCAGGTCACATCACCTATATTTACATAATGCTTTATACAATACAGATTGTTTCAAGGCAGCTTCACAGCAGGTTAAGTAACAAATAGGTCACAAATAGGGTCTCATAGCCTCTGTATACCTTAAATAAAACCCTGGGAAAATTTTAGGGTTTACCCAAAACAGGAAGTGTTTATATGGGCTTTGATTCTTCTAAACGTTTTTTTTTAGGATGAAGATATGAAACAAAGTTCCCGGATTTTTGGAACCTTGTGTTTCCTTCCTCTGCCCCTCAGCACTTTTGTGTAGATTTACAAACTAAATAAAAAGTGTCTGAGAGGAGACTTGATGTGGGTCTCAGACCTCGTGGCTTTTCAGATATGCGTTTTCAACAGAAGTCCTAAAGTAACGGTCAGAACTGGAAATGGGATCCAAGTGCGGTATTTTCCAATCAATGTGTGGATTTTGTTTTTTATTTAGTAAATTAATTAAAAAACAAATAAGGGACTTGGTTTCTCTCCATCAGTTGTTGATTGGGTGGAGGCAGAACTGCTGAATGTGAGCAGTTACAGTTAATGGTAAGAAAATGTTGGGCTTCAAACGGACTAAATGACTGGGAAAAGTCTAGCATATGTCCACCAGAGAGAAATAGTTTTACCGGAAGATCAAGTTTTTGACATCTTGATTCATCTTAAGGTCAACAACAATTTTCTTTTTTTAATTTGTGACATGCACGGATGAATTGTTCACAATGATATCAATAACATACATTTAGAAAATACTGTAAATGTATATTTTAATGCTGAATTTAAAGGAGAGGAGTGCGGTATGACAGAAATGCGAGCAGACTTGCGCCAGCTTGTCCAGATATCAGAGGTCTTGAGGAAACCTATAAGTGTTTTGAAGACAGTCAGTCCAAAGGAACAGGCAGCAAATAGCTTGGAGGTCTGTGTTTTGATACTAAGGGAAGATTGGCACTGCAACAGGAGGCCCCACAAAGTATTTGGACCCTTAAGCCACAATTATAGCCCGCATGAAATTGATTTCTCAATGCACGCTCCTGGGGTTATTGGGCAAGATTCATTAGAGGCATGTTGTTTTAAAGGAAACAAGCAATTGTCATAACGTTTCATCAAAATAGCTCAGCTTGAGCTTCTGAAACAAAATATCCTTCTAAGCTAATGTCACTAAGGCCAATTGTGATGTTAAATGTGTCTAGAGCTAAACAACAAGGATGGCCCGCTAATCCAGACCAGAGCCAGAAGGAGAGGTTTTCGGTCCCAGCTGATGGATCCATCATTGGCCCTATTGGGTTGCTACATTTTACATACTGCGCTCAAAAAGCTGGCTCTTAGGACAGCATGCGATCCCAAATTCAATTCTCTTTCGTGGCTTAATTGCACTTGAATGGTCAGACAAATACACATAAAATTGTCAAAATGTCCCATCTTGGCGAGTATAGTTTT